>PVLD010033742.1:0-13359 GCA_004027595.1 Dinomys branickii
TCCCATTTTTGGGTATCAGATTCAAGATGTGGAGCAGTTATTGGAGTACCTGCAAGCATGAAGGTTCCAAGGTGCCAGTCTATCCTTTGGGGCTTTCTGCGCGGCTCGCCCGATGCGCACGGAACGTGAGACCGCTGGGCGTTGCCGCCGCCAGAGAGCCGATCTCTGTCGGGAGTCGCCGGAGAGCTGCGCCGGGTCGAGGGGGCGGGAGGGATCGAGCCGTCCGTATTCTCGGGGCGCCAGGACCCAGCAAATCCCTCTGTCCTCTTCCTGCGGCGCTTGGGACCCCCCGCGCGGCTCGCCCGACACGCGCGAAACGTGGGATTGCCGGGCGTCTCCGCCGCTAACAAGCCGATCTCTGTCGGGATTCGCTGGGGGGCTGCGCCGGCTCGGGGGGCGGGAGGGATCGAGGGGCCCGCGCTCTCAGGGCGCTAGGACCCAGCAAATTCCTCTCTCCTCTTCCGGCGGCTTTTGGGGCCCTCCGCGCGGCTCGCCCAACACGCGCGAAACGTGGGATTGCCGGGCGTCTCCGTCGCTAGCAAGCTGATCTCTGTCGGGAGCCGCTGGGGAGCTGCACCGGCTCGGGGGGTGGGAGGGCCCGAGGCGGCCGCGCTCCCACTGCGCCTGGACTGATCCCCGCTTCTTCCCCGCGGGGATCGTCCCCGGCTCCCAGCGTCTGGGACTTTCCCACGTCTCGCCCCGGCAGCCTGGTCCGCCCTACCACATCTCCCCTGGCATCTCAGAGAAATACGCCCAGTTTAAACTTCCCAGCCGAGGTTTCGGCATTCACGCTCACCAAGTCTGTCTCGAGCTGGTGGTGTTTATTAAGGAGGTTCGCTCCCTTGCTGCTCACCCGGTCGCCATCTTCCCCGGATCCCCAGCATTTGTTCAGCTTTTTGCATTTTGACTCTTGTCTTCATTTCTTCATCCTCTACCACCCTCCCTCCAGAGTCTCAAGAGCTGCCCCGAATGTGGCACTACTTTCTATATATCGTTAGGCTGATCTCCCATATTCAGTAATCTTTGTGGATTTATGCGTGATGTTTGCTTCTTCTTCTCATTCTTTCTATGGACGTGCTCCTTGAGGAGCTCATTCACTCTTATGACCTCAGCAGCCACCAAATACCCTCTCTTTTGCTGGCTGGTTATACATACATCCTGTATTTCCAGTTCATTCTAAACAACTCCAAACAGACATCTCCAAGTGGCCACAGACTCGGAGTGTCTCAGACCACTTCACATTTCCTCATTCATCTTCCGTCCATTGTCCACTTTTATTACAGTGTGACTTAGTTACCTGGGACTCAAACTGCCATCCACAGCCTCCCTAGCTGCCAATGTCTCCACAACATCAACTCTTCTGAGGTCTGAGAATGTCTTAAATCTATTCTGTCCTTTATGCTTTTATTACTCATAAGATGCCCATCTGCCTTAGTCTATTTTCTCATTGGATTCCATTTCCAGGTTTTCTACCTTCCAATTATACTCCATACTTACCCTAAAAAATTTGGTAAAAGGAAGTGTCTTCTGAGTATGTCCTTGATTTGAGACCCTACTTTCTGGTAGATTAAGTGAAAAATTCTTTGGAAAAGCACAGAGAATTGACTTTTCCCAGTTTATTTTGTTGGTCTTAGCTTCCAGTCTTCCTAATTGCACACCTGACTGCAAGCAGCTTCACCATACTGAACACCCTTTATCATGTTCCCATCAGCTATACATCCAACCTCATGCACATACTATTCCTCATGTCCAGAAAAGTCTTTCCCTGCTTTCTCTACTCAATAAATTCCTGTCTTTCAATATGCAGTTTATCAGTGACATCATGTGGGAAATCATTTCTACTTTCTATGCCCCATAGCACTTTGCACACCTTCTATTGGCTGCATTTATTTATTCATCTTCTCTACAATCAGTTTTAAACTCTTGAAGTCAGCATTACGTTTATTATTCACCATAGCCTCAGCACCTAACGCAGTTCCTGGATCTGAGTAGAAACCGAAAGAAACACATCATAAATAACTATGCGATGTGCACAGCCAAGAGTTTACTATAACCCTACTTTATACAACTTTATCTATCTAGCTAGCTAGCCATCTACCTATCTAGCTACACATTTATGTGTGTCTGTATGTGTTTATAAATGATAAAACTTAGGAAAAGAAGAAAAAAATCTCAACAACCTTCTATTTATTTTTTTTATTTTAAAAGTATAATAAAAAAACCCAAAAATTTATGTATGTATGTATGTAAGTATCTATGTATATACATATGTGCAGGATGGCTAACATGGTTCTACTATTGACTTATGTCATTGAATGGTAAGGAATAGTTGATGACTGATTGTTTGATCAATCTTGTATGTCTTTATGTGTTCTCCGGTGCATACATTTTGAAGATATCAATATGAAATGCAACAAATATTGTTGGTTTTCTGTTGCTTTGTCTATAATTCAACAACCTTCTAATAAACTTCCTGTACTGTCTCTAAACACTCAAAGATTCATTGCTTTCCACAGAGGGAAGATCTGCATTGGGAATGTTATCAAATGTCTTACAACACCAACCTGTTGGATACAGCAGAAACATCTCTTATGTAATAGAGTCTATGATGTTATTGAAGCATCAATAGCCTCCATTCTTTCTTTTACCTCTACTTACACTTTGTTCTGCCTCTATGAGAATTTTTGAATAACCCTTATGTCATTACAGTAGAGTGGATATTATGTCTACTTTTAAAAACTTTGGCGAAGGAAAGACAAAAATACATTATATTTTGTCTTTGATTGTTAAACTTGGGAGTCAGTCTGGTCACTACATCTGTTAACTCTTTTGATCACAGTGGCCAAAGTTACAGAATCAGTCCTCATATAGCTCATTTGTGTTTCCAGTGAGAATTGTCAACTCCTGGATTCAAAGATAGCATGAGTTTCTTTCACTGCATAAGAACAAGTAGGTGCCTTTGACAAACAACAACCCTAGCCATGGGAAGAGTTGGTAGTACTTGTGTGTGTATGCATATTGGCATATATATTTTTGAAATTGGAAATGTATCTTCTGTTCCAAAGGTAATTGTGTAGGACAAAATTCATCAATGATGGAGAAAAAGCGAAATGTTTATTAAACACAAAACATTGGCATTGACAGACTAGGCTAATAATGATAAACAATGCTATGGCAGGTGATTTTGTCAATTACATTTTTATTTTTCTGCAATGCTTTAAGGAAATGTTGCTTGATTTTCTTAAAATCAAGTTTAAAGCTGCTATGAGTTGTATTTTATTATCAAATTGCATCTCATAGAGAGGTTACCAAAGGTCTTAGTAAAGACTGCAGACCAACTTCTGTTTCATTTCTTCATTTGTGAACCAGGGATAAGACTGTTTCATAATCTTGATCACCATCATTATTCTATAAAGTTCTGTGAAAGAAGCACACTACATCTTTGATGTAACAGACCCAAACATGTGAGACTGTTTGCTTAGAAATGGAAATGCTTTTGGATAGGCCAAGTTTGGAGGGCAAGTGAGTAAATTTGTGAAGAGAAATGGTTCACAGCAGAAAGCAAAATTCTTATACATAGCATTGTAAACACTGATGGCTCTAGGCCACCAATGAACTTAAGCTCTGACTTTGAACAATTTTCAAATGCCCTAAGAATTCAGGACAATGCACTACACCCTAAAGACATACTAACTGCCCATTATCATCACTGGAATCTTTTGTCAGGGCCAGTGTTCCCAGAGGGTTTTTGGTTGATTAAATTGGTAAATGAGTCAAGGTTGAGAAAAGATTGTATGAGCAAATAAAGTATGACCCTAGAATGAACAAGAAAACAGAAATACCTTGGAAAAACATGCTAGAAAATACTGGGGACATTGGTGAGGTCATTGATTTGGGTTAGATGAGGAGCCTAAAGTCCAAGGAAAAATCAGAGAAGTTAGCATATACTGCAACAGAAAGATTGTGAACACAGATTTAAAAGTGTAGAACAGGGACAGCAAACTTTTTCTGCAAAGGACCAGATGGTAAATATTTTTGGCTTTGTAGGCCATACAGTCTCTGTCGCATCCACTCAACTCTGCCGTTGTTATGGGAATGAAGCCATAGACAATCCATAGAGAATGAGCATGGCTGTGTTCCAATAAAACTTTATTGAATAAAACAGGACTGGTTTGGCCAATGGGCTAAAGTGTAAGTGAGAGAGAGGAGATAATCCAAATTAAAGCTTTGCTGCTCTGGCAACAGTGACCATAACATCATCGAACAGGGTTTGTTTGATACTGTATTTTTGACTACCATAGAAATTAACTTGAACAAAATTGGCAATGATTTCCTAAACACGCTAGTAACAGGAATATAGTGATGTGATATTGGACACAAAAAACTAACTTTAAAACTGAAATCATTATTAAAAGGACTTTAGTGTTCTTTATTTCATAGATGAAGACAAGAGACAGGAGGGCCTAATCGTGGAAATTATATATAATTAGGAGTAGAGTAGTACTAGAATGCAGGTCAATAGATTCTTAAATTAGTGCTTTTTGTACCATGTGATGCTACTTTATGATGCAGCTTCTCCAAGCTATTAAAGTATCTTTAAACAAAAGCAGTCATATGACCAATCACCTAATTTCCGGCACTTCATCTTCATTCTTTCTGCATTGTGGGTGAGAAATTGGACTGATCTAGTCCCGCTCAATATCAGGGACATGGACAAAGCAGTCTCTGCTTGTGCTCAAATGTTACACTACCTTTATGAGAAGTGGGTTGTACGCTGTCCCCAGCACCAATTCCTGCAGCATTCTCCATTCCCTTGTCAGTAGCAACTACATTTATGAGGTGACCGGTTAGGCTACAAAGGAAGACAATCCTCCCACGTGGCTCGGACCTCTAGATCACCAACTGTGCTCACTAGCCAGGAACATGAAAAGGTAGAACAACTTGTGCATCTTTAAGATGAAAATCATTCTGTTCACAAGTGGCTGACCCTGCAGGGATTGCTTTCACAAGACATCATTTTGCCAAACCCCAACACTGTTGGTTTAGCTGATGAAATTTAAAGCATTCAAGTCAAATAAATTGGATTACCACCCTTGGATTAAGATAAATCATTTCCCAAATTTTTGGTCTGTTTGCTTTGGCTGAGCTTGAATCCTGCAAACTCTGCTTTTGATAACCACAGTAAGCAGCAGGGCGCGAGCTGGGAGGAAAAGATGTGAGAAAGACTGAACTAGGAAATACACGATCAACAAATGACTTTTCAGATTTTTCCCTCCTGGATGTTTTAGACCTTGGAATCCTTCTTTAATTGCATTCATGGAGCTCCATTCTCTCAAAAATAGAATTGGAGATTAATGATGGACTTGTAAAGAAAGAACGTTACCAGTAGTTTTCTGTCCCTCACAAATGCAGTGATGTTTTTCCATTAGGGTGATAGGATCACAAGGGATGTACCCTTCTGGTCTGGCTAAGTATTGCTGTGCTCTGTTCTGTTACAGCTTCCCTGGTTTAGAGAAAAGCTGCAGACTTCAGGGACCTGTGATCTAAGTTTAGAATCTGTGGGTTTGCAGGGCACTCAAGTATTTGCAAACTACTCCACAAATATAGCCTGACTTTTTGTGTCTCATTTGAGCACTATAGTTTTATGCAGGGTCCTTGGAAGTTAAAGGAATGATACTAATGATCTTAGTTACAACTAATTAGTTAGTTCAGAACTAATCCAAACTTTTACAATAGACAAATGGCCTTTGTTTATAGTTCTCCTCTGTTTGTGAGTACCTCTCATCATTCCCTGTCCTGAACATCCCTTAAATGCTTCCTGCAAGTGACTTACGACCTACTTCCCACCATAACTGGAGTGATACTTTATGATGATACTTTCTTTTTTCCTTTCCTATGTTTAATTTTCTCCATTGCCCGTATTTCAAATTAAGTTATTAATGACTTAAATGGTTTAATCCTTTCTGGCTGGAGTTGCACCTTCCAAAACTTTTTCTACAAAGAAATAAACCTCTGTTCATATACAGTTGGGTTTGGGTATGGCTTGAATATTTGGAGTGTGGAGGAAATTTCCATTATCCTTCCAATTATGTCATGTTAGCACTCTACTCTGTGTTTTACTGCCTCCTGAAACACACAGCCAGTCCCAAGGTCACTGAGGTCAGTAAACCATTTGGAGCGCATATTGTCATGTTGGCTTTTATGAGGTTCTTGTTTGAATGGGTCAGAATAACAAGTTCTTTAACTCCAGGTATATAGGCAAGCCTATCTTTGGAAAGTTTATTGGATGTGGTAGCAAACAGAACAAAACAAACAAAACCAACAACAACAAACAACGGAACACACAAAGCTAATGCTATTACCCATAGCACTGTGATCTGGATCCTTCACTGTCTAAACCAGAAAACATAGGCACAGAATCACATATAGCTAGGACTTTTCTCTAGGAAGGAAGTAATAAAACTCTTGATTTTTCTTTTCTTTTCTTTTTTCTTTGCTTAGGGAAAAAAATTACCATGAGCTAAAGAATTTAATAAGATGTAGCCTTTATTTAGAAACAACAAGCCCCTCCTGTGAACACAGAGCTCACTTGGAAAGAAGCTAAGAATGGACCTGCACGATTATTTTCTGGCAAAGAACCAATCACATTTGGAGACCTCAGCAGCTGAACACAGAGTGACAGCTGAAAACTAAAACATGTTACAAAGATCAGAGACATTGCTGAATGTTCCATTTTGAAGTTTGATCCAAAGACCCAATTTATGTCATGTTGATTTTATTGCAGAGAGGAGGTTTATTCCAAAGGCTCTTTTAAGCCCTATACTCCTCCTTTGGTCTTTTGGCCCTTCATCCCCACAGGATTTTCAATATCCCTGGAAGGCATTTGCCTCTTAGAAAAGAGTCCAGCAGCACTTAAGAAAGCATTAGGTACTTCTTCAGTCTGCTTCCTCCCCCAGGACTGGAGTTATAGCCGGCAGTTCCCTCACATTCTAATAAGAGAATACATTTCCCATTGTGCCTGAGGGCTGCTTGTCCACTCTAGGTCCTTTTAAAATATATATACTTATCCAAAAGGAAGAAGGACAAGGTCAGAATAAACTAGAAATTTTACTATTATATCTATTGAAAGAAAAAAAAGGCATCAAATACATATCCTCATAAAAGAGACAGAAAAGGAGAGATTCATGGTGAGGATCCAGGGCTCTGGAGTCTAACTGTTCAAGTCTGAGAGGTACCTGATTGGTAAAATGGACAGTCCATCTCTTGAAGCCTCTGTTCTTCAACCACTTAAGTATAATCATTCCTGTCTCATAGTATTATTACAAGGGTTAAATATGTTTTAAATGCTCTTATAGATAAAAGCACTTTATGCATATTGTATAATAATATTAAATATAAAAGGACATAGTTCAAAATATAATTCATGAGAAAGGAGATCTTCAAAGAACATGCAACTGGGATGCTGTGACTGAGGATGGCTGAAGCGAAGTATAGACTTTACCTCTCTCCTGTAGTCTAGACAAAAATGAGTTGATTTCCTGTCGTTCCTAAAAACATGACTAACCTCCTGCCCATATTTTGCATTCTCGGATTAATTATTTTACATATGTATGCTTGCAGAATGTTTCGGAACCACTTGTGGATACTTTGGTGTAAACAGGCCGTGCCCCTGCTCTCCTTGCTTCCCATGTCCTGCAGCGGGTGTGCTGTGTTCCTAGTGTGTACAGACCGCTGGCCAACTTTCCACTTTTGTGGCTGGCCTTTGTCCCACCCAATCCAACCCAATTCCTCAAATCACATTTTAAGAAAACACTTCATTTTCCAGTGTTTTATTAAATTCAGATGCATTAGGTTTAGTGGGTTTACTACTCTAACTCTAAGGCTCAGTTTAAAAGATTGCACTGGCCTACACACACACTCTTACATTTTTTAAATAGCCCAGAAAATTTGGCATAAATTTCTAATTAATATGACTGTGCCATAGTTTACAATCTCAAACACTGAACACTTTTCTTCTCATGTCTTAACATTGCCTCTGAGCTCTTGGGCTTCTTAAATTTTAACCTGCGCTCCCTAGAATTTATATCCACTTTGAGCACACGTTTGATGCATATTTCTTTTCTTTGCTATGACCCTGAGCCAGAAGATTGTAATTATTTTTTTATCCTCTGTGGAGAACACAAACTCTGTATTCATTCAACAAACCCAATGATTAGATGATGTGAAGGTTCTATCCTAACTAATTGACCATTTCAATAGTGATTTTTGGATAACCTATCTAAGGAGAGTCTAAATGTTTTATTATTATTGTCGATGTAGATAAATCATGAATGCTCACATTCATACATTAATCTTCATACATGAATTCACTCACACATGAATCTCTAATTTTTCAATGTGTATAACTTACCTTTTCTGGTTTAGTTTTCACTATTCTCACCAAAGAGTGGTTATAAAAGATTTTATTGTCATGGAAAAATCAACAACTCTTTGGAAACCTTGGCCCATAGTTACAGTTTACATCTTTTCATTTTTCTGGCAAGTTTTCAAGTTGTTATATATTTGTTTGTTTCAACAGATTCATTCCCCATCATATGGGAAAATTTGCTGAGATACAGAACGTCATCTACTCTGAGATCCCAGGTCACAGAAAATATAGTAAAGCCAATTTGCAATAAAGCAATGACCATATACATACTTTTTCACACACACGCTTTTGTTACTCTTAAGCAATTATTTGCCAAACAATCCGGTACAATTTCTTTACAAGATTGTTTTACTGGATTCTATCAGCTGTTGCAAGAACAGAACTTAGGACCAAAAAGGATTTAAGTTGTATCTTATTACCCTTTGTTAGGAAGAGTCCTGAGTTTGGTTAAGAATCAGTCAACTTCTTTAGAAATTATGTTGCAGACACACAAAGGCAAAATGCCAGATGCTGATTTTAAAACAGAGACCTCATTTGAGTCAATGAAAAGCCTACTCAGTATTTTTGTCCCAGTAAAAGTTACTCACTTTGATTTTTTCTACCATATAAGCAAGTTTTGCTGTATTATGAAACATAAAATTACATAATGCCTTTAACCCTAATCATATTTAAATGGTTATTTCCTATGGATCTACTCTAGATTCTCACAGACTCAATACTAACAAAATGTTCTTGGTTGTCTGATTTCCATGGTACCAATAGTCTTAGGTCATAATGAAGATATACAGTGGTCACTTGCCATTTAAAATTAATTCCATTTTTACTTATATAGTGTAATATATAAGAAAAGAATTATATCTTTAAGAGGCTTCTAGCTTTTGCTTCTTTCCAAGTCCAGAGCAAAGCTCCAGTGATTGTGTTAAGCTAAATAATACTTCATTATTCTGCCATTACAGAAATCACAAGACAAAGATAGTAACATATCATTTAATTGGCTTTCTCAGTAACTGAGCTGTTCTTTATGAGTGGTTTCATCGAGAAATGAAATGTATTCTATTATGAGTTTAAAATATCAATATTAATCATTCAGCATAGAAATTGGCTGAAAATATTTACTGTGCATTTGCAGGCCAGTCTGGAAGGAGGCTGCTACTTAAAAATTCCTTTCTCCTCCTGGAGAGAATGAAGCAGGTGTCTTGAAAACAAAGGAAAAGGTGGCCCCCGCGTAGACCATGACTGTGCCTAGGCATCCCTCTGTCTCCACATGTTCCCTGGTGTGGCTTTCTTTCCTTGCAATCTCTTGTTCCTGTATCTGGGCAGCCCACCCTGATGCTCAGGGTTGCTTGTGTCTCTGGCCTCTGAGCTGGAGAGTTCTTTGGTGAGATTGATCACACTGAGTTGGTTGTACCTTCCCATCTTCTGGTTTGAATGTCCTATGGGAATTCTGGCTCCAGAGGCTCTTAGATGAATCAATATAATCTTGAAATACAAACACACATAGAAGTGCATGTGCATTTTTTCCAGAAGACACAATTTTTTATGTTTAAAATTATATTGCTTCCATTATTATTGAAGGACATCTGGGTAATTTCTAGTCTCGGATGAATTTTTAGTTTGGGATGATTTTCTAGGGATTATGTAGACGGTTTCTACAGACTGAAATGAAATCACTGAGCCCTTTGCATTGCTCCTGATTTTTTTTTTTTTTTTTGTACCAGGAATCAAACTCAGAACCTCGCACTTGCCAGGCAGGTGCTGCCTTGCTGAGCTATATCCCCGGCCCTGCTCTTGCTTTTATGAGGTAGTCCATATGATTTATATGTTACTGGCTTATTAACTCACACAACAAATAGTTACTGTACACCTACTGTGTGCTCAGTATTACTATAGATACTTAGAACTCATCAGTGAGTAAAGGGGGTCAAAAAATTGCCCTCTTTATGAAGCTTATATGAGTAAGAAGTATGAACTCAAGTATGGGGACTAGGTGAGAATATATTATTAATATATATTGATAACAGTGTAGGAAATGTAAGATAGTATACAATAAGATTTATGTATAAAACAAGATAATAAAAAATAAACTAGTAAACATTGAAATCATATATTTCAAGCTAACAAAATGAGGAATCAGATAAGATTTTACAGGAAAAGTATTATTAAATAAAGTCTTGAGAAACATCCGTTGTGGGAAAAGTATTCCAAGAAATGGGTCTCAAATGTAGAAAAGTCTAGTAAGGTATCACCCAGGACAGGTCTGAAAGATGAGGAGGGAAATGTGGGTGGGCCCAAACTATAGTTCCTGATACTTCAGTATTATGTGTATGACAAGGAGACACCGAGGTTGTCTGAGCCAACTAACTTTCAGTGTGGCTACTGTTAGTATTTGAATGTGGGTTTGGAAGTTCTCGGTCATAACTGTATTGCTAAGTAGTGCTAGGGATTGAATTGCGTCCCTCTCCCCCAAAGACATGTGAACATATTTGGAACTAAGGTGTTCGAAGTTAAATGAAGTTAAGATGATGTCACTTGGGTGAGGCCTAATTCAATCTGACTGTTATCCCGAGGGGAAATCTGGACTCAGAGAACCACAGAAAAACTTGTAACAACAAAAACACAGATTAGGGAAGGCAGGTGTAAGCCAAGGACAACTGAGGACCACTGGCCACCCTCAGAGTTTAAGGGATCATCCTCTGTGAGTTTCCCAGGGAGTAGAGCCTTACTATCACTGTAAATTTTTCAGCCTCCTGACCTGGGACAGAAGACACTTCTGCTGTTTGAAGCTACCTATGTAAAACTTAGCACTAACAACCTTAGGAAATGAATATAGCAGTTGAGGAGTTTTTCCTGGATATACTGTTAACATTATCCAACATTTACTGACATTGTAGGTATGATCTAAAAGCAAACTTTGTCCTTGTTTGCCATTAAATCTTCTAAAATTCAAAATTAAGGGTCTGGTTTAGAAAAGTCACTGGGAAGCTATGAACTAGATTTAAATTCTCCCTGCCATGGGTACAGGTGAAGATGTACAGGAGAACCACATACTGCCAGAGAAATATTAGTAGGTGCACTTAATGGCTCAATGGCACAAGTAAAATCTCAGAGCATTCCTTTGGCTCCCTCTGGTGCCTCAGGTCCTCTGGGCTACACAAAGCTGGTCTAGATGTAGTGCACTCATGTAGTAGTGAGCTATATTTGGATTGGGACAGGTTCAGGAGGGTACTCTGAGGCAGGAGAGGGTGGAGGGTCACATCCAGGCAGTTGGTGCCCAGTCAGATCCCTTTGTCTTGCTGTTTGGACACCTCCCTTAGCTCTGGCTGGAAATAACCACAGCTAGCGCTGCAGAAGGATTTCTCAGAGAGCAAGCGAGGCCTGTTTCCTATTAGCTGCAGTACACCTGATAGAGAACAGCGTTTGCTTTAAAATGGCTTAATATAAATCTGTAAGTTCTAGAGACAAGTCTTTTGTAGACTGATGTCGATGATTCTAGGCATTCCCTAAGCTAAATAGTTACAAGTTAGAGGTATGAATGCAGTCTTGGCAAAACGGAAACAAAAAGCAAGTTGTTGGATATGCTTTGTCATAGCCAGCATGCAGGTGGCATGGAATAATGGCCACATCAACTCCCAGAAAGGTCACTTGTCCTCTTCACAAACTTGTTCTCAGGGCAAGAGCTATCCTTGTGGTACCTTGGTAGGTGATGGTGCAGGTGAGGCAGGTCGAAGCATTTCCAAGAGATAACTCTGGCCTCCCATGATTGCATGATGTTCAGTCTTGGAGCTCTTCCAGTGCTCCTGGACTGCGCAGGGGCTCTAGGGAACTTCCAAGTCATTCATAACTCTCAGGTCCCAGTATTTTTCTCCTGGAATGACACAGAAGCAGACTGGACCCACCCTATTCACTGAGGATCACAGCTTCTGTTTTGCCCCTGGCATCTGGGAAAGACCTCTTCCTTATTATGGGTGAAACGTCTCCCCCAAAATTTATATGCTGAAGACCTCAGACCTCAGACCTCAGAATGTAGCCTTATTTAGAAATAGGGTCATTGTATATGTACTAGTTAAAGTAAGGCTACTAGGGTGGATCTTAATCTAATATGGCTGATGCCCTTGCACAAAAGGAAAATTCTGACACAATTCAAAGAGGAAGAAGGCCATGAGGTTAAGGTGATCATTCTACAAGCCCAGGAGTGCCAGTGATTACCAGAAAAACACCAGTAGTTGGGGGGAGACATGAAGCAGATTCTTTTAGAGTTTTTAAAAGGAATCAAGCCTGCCAACATTACGATTTCAGGCTTCTAAGTCTCCAGGATTCCGAGACAACAGTTGTCTTCCATTTTTGAAACCACTCAGTTTATGGCACTTTGCTGTATCAGCCATGGGAACTGAATGCATTCTGCACTGTGAGGAAGGAAATGGGACACGGGAAGCCATGGGTGCAGAGTGGGCAGGCAGGGAGTGGAACAGATCTTGGGAGCAGCTACTCAGCAGAGGAGTTGCAATGAAGAGGTTGGTTGAGATGGCTGGTGTGTGTCCTGCCTCCTCTTTGGATGCAACCCCATGGATTACCCTGGACTGTTTTACCCAAGCATCCCCTCCTGCTGCACTCTGAAGGTCCTTGCGGGGCAGCATTGATGAAGAGAGACCAAGGGGTAAGGGCTCTCAGTCACACAAACGCAGACAAGATATGACAACCAGCTTCTTTTAAATTTAATCACAGACTTGAAGACAGGAAGCTGCAGACTTTAATTCCCTAAGGGAAGATATATTAGGATTCCAAGTATATCAGTTATTCTAAAAATAAAAGTAAACATGTGAAGGAAATAAATTAATAAACAATCTAGCCAAGTTGTCATTAGAAGACTGCTGCTTTTCCTGTCCTCAGTAAAGCCTGTAAATTTCCTGTTAGCTGCCCCTGGAAGTGAGGAA
>PVLD010033743.1:0-13358 GCA_004027595.1 Dinomys branickii
ATGGTTGTTGCATTACATATTGATAATTTCTAATTGTATATTCAGGAAAATAGGTATAGACATGCAAAATTGATCAGACAATTAATCATCTACTATTCCTTACAATAAAGTGACCTAAGTCAGTAGTACAACTTCTTTTTATAGTGTGAAAGCAAAAAGAACTACATCAACTACAACAGAAAAAGGAAGAGAGAAAAAAAAAAACAAAAAATGAAAAGCATTAACAAAGAAACACAAAGTCACTCAATAAACTTATAATCATAATTGAATTATAGACCAAGCAACAGAAAACCAACAATATTTGTTGCATTTCATATTGATATCTTCAAAATGTATGCACCGGAGAACACATAAAGACATACAAGATTGATCAAACAATCAGTCATCAACTATTCCTTACCACGATGGCTTCTTTAGTTATTTGCACTCTTAAGTACTGAGTGGTTTATCTCTGTGCTATGTAGTCTGTGCCCTTCTTTAGAAAAAATCTCTGTTGGAATCCCAGGGATGCTGCTAAGTGTGCAACTTTTGGAAAATTACTTAGTTCTCTGAGCCTTTGTTTGCCATTTTTACACAACAGGAACCATAATCTCACCTTCAGAAGGTTTTGAGTACAGACTAAGCAGGATAAGGTATAACGTGTTTTGTTCAGTAACTGGCTGACCACCTTACATTATATTTAATTTATTGATGATCTGTGAAGAGGTAAGGTAAGTAGAATTTTCAATGGGGCACTTTTTTTTTTTTTTTTTTTTTTTTGTGGTACTGGGGATTGAACTCAGGACCTTGTGCTTGCCAGGCAGGCACTTACTCCACTGAGCTATATCCCCAGCCCACAATGGGTCACTTTAAAAATTCTAATTTCAAAAGTGATTTTTTAAAGAAACCTCTTTCAAAAAAGAGGTAAGGTAAGTAGAATTTTCATTAGGGCACTTTAAAAGTTCTAATTTCAAAAGTTCTAATTTCAAAAGTGATTTTTTAAAAAAACCTCAATATTTTTAAAAGAATAACTACTTCCATGAGGTAAAGCATGTGAATCTGCTCATCTGAGCTATTCTATAATTATAGACATTTCACAATACCATGTTGGACAGGAGAAATATATATATATATGTATATACATATATATATATATATATATATATATATAAAACTTTCTAAGTTATATATATATAACTTAGAAAAGACATTTGGAAGTGAAGAGAGGATTTCAAGAGTTCAGGAACAACTGAGTGGGTAAAGCTCCAGGTGGCCACTGAGGAAGCACAGGCAGAGATAGTGGTGCAGTAGGGAATAAAGTGAGGGCCAATGGGGCGACATCTTCACCGTGGCTGCTCTCAGAGGCAGTGGACTGATCAGGGGACTGGAGCATCCTAGTTGATCAGACCCTATGTGCAATCCATCACCAGGGCAAGACCAGAGCAGTAAGACGTGCATCATTTTTGAAAGGAGACCAAACCTTGGGGCTTGTTAAGGAGTCGTACATTTGAAACCTGCACATAGGTCCAAACAGTGCTTCATTCCAAAGCAGACAGTGCCTTAAGAAAGAAATACAAGAAAGAATGTTCTAAATTATTTTATGCACACCAAAATCATTCAGCATACATGTTGCAGAATCCAGCCTACTGGTGTTATGAGCGCAGGTGTTCTCAGTACTTCTGAGTATCTAAACGATAAATTTCACATTCCTGAGACTGGATTATAGGTGCCCAGCTGACTCTGAGCAGGCAAGTGAGACACTGTATGAGAGGTGAGATTTCATCTGAAAGCTTTCTTACAGCTGCCCCTCCTCTTGCTCCTTTATGGTTTAGCACTTCAGCTGGTCTCGCAGCAAAGCTAGCTCAAGCCAGGGTCTCGGAGGAGTATGCAGACAGATTGCAGTGCACAGTTCAGTCTCCAAGCAATTCTCCTTGTGCCATTAGGATCATTTGCAGCATTTCTGCTCCATGACGCACAGAGGTTTGGCAGCAATTCTTAAAGAGAACTAGATCCTGTTGTTTTTTAACCATTGAAGACTCCAAGTAGCAATATCTCATGCAGCAGTGACTTCTAGCTTTGGAGAGAAAAAGAATCCCATAGAAAATATTTGGGAATGTTGTCTTTGTACTCTTTGCTACCAGAACTCTGGTTTCTGTGTTTTTCCATTCTTTTTTTTTTTTTTTGCGGTACTGGGGATCGAACTCAGGACCCTGCGCTTAGCTAGGCAAGCGCTTATTCCACTGAGCTATATCCCCAGCCCTGTGTTTTTCCATTCTTAAGAATAGTCAGCATGAAAAGCCATGACAAGGAGTCTTTTTCCCACTTGTGCTTTCTTCCTCAGGTTCCTGGGAGTGGTGCAGTGAGTGGCTTCAATTTCTGCATTTACCTCACAGCATTAGGCTTCCTTAGAGCGATAGAGATGAACTGATCTCCAGGTTAGACTGACGTATGTCCTTACTTAAGCAGGACAGCAGTAACTGAAGTAACACATGCTTAGATTTTCTTCATTCCTCATTTGATAATATCTACAATGAATTAGTGGGCTTGTGTGCTTCTTTTTTCTGGAGTAAATATATTCATTCCAGAATGGACCCCTCTCTTGCTGGTTTTATGCCCCCAGGGAAGGCAAGCTACATTTAATTAGTCCCAAAGCCCCAGAACTTCTCCTGGAACTTGTCACAAAATAGACACATATCATAAATTCTGATGGTGTTAATATGTGAGTTCCTAAGCCATTTTGAAATGTGTGAGAGTCATTTAAATTCTGCTAGTGGTGGCTACATACATAGGTCTACCTCGTATTGGCTATAGAGGGATTTTTCTGCAACATGAGGTTGTAGAAGGACCTGGGCCTGATGTCAGAAGTGCCACATCTCAGCCTGCTCTGTCCTGCAGAGCTCTGTCCCCATACATGAGCCACTTAAAAACTGGGAAAAGAAGGCAGAGCTATCCTCAAACATTTTATGGATTCAATATGCTGACTCTGAAATAAAACATCAAAGGAAAATAGTGCCTACAAGCAATAGAAAATGAAGGTCTGGGGATGTAGCTCAGTGACAGACCATGGGCCTGGCATGCATGAAGCTCTAGGTTCAACCTCCAGTACCAAAAACAGTAAAACAAAAATCTCAGTACATTACCTTGATTCTGGTAATGACAAGCACAGGAAAAGGGTTAAATGTGTGTTTCAGGAAGGTCTGAAACTTGAGGCTGTGCAGAACTACAATGTGAATGTTTTCCTGAGGAAGAGCTTGTGAAATGAATAGCTTCACCTTGCGTTCATTGGTTGGCACTCAACACTTTGATACTTGGGGAGATGACAAAGTAAATTCCCTGGAAAGTTTTAAAACTATGCTTAATACCTATCAAATATCCCAACAGCAGCATAACTTATTGAGCACCCACCACACACCAGGCGTAGGTCTGGTAGAACTGGCCATGAAGATGACAAAAAAACAGACAACCCAGGTGGCTTTCTGTGATTTCTAGAGGGCCTCCTTGTGCAGATCTCAGGACACAAAGTACATTATGATCAGATCAAATGAAGCGCAGAATTCGATTGCTTCCACTGTGTAAATGACTCAGGGGGAAATGACACAGAGCTTCCACCTGTCCTGATGTCACCTTTGTCATACAGAGATTGTGGTAGATTGACAGCTGGTGGTCAACTTGTAACACCTAGCTGAACTGAACCAGCCTGGTAATGGGTGTTGGAGGCCCACCTGAGGGTTGCTGACAGCAGCAGAAGAGGCAGAACTGGAGGAGAAGCTATAGAAACTGTAGGGAGTGATTGGTTTTCCTGGAGGAGCTTGTCAAGCTGGCTTTCCTGATGAATTTGGCTATTCTCATTGTTGAAGGAGTTGGGGACCTCGTTGTCACTGAGAATGGCTATGGTTCACTTTGGGGGAGCTCTGGTCCTCACTTTGAGCGTTGCTTTCTGACTGCAGAAGGGAAGATGGTGCACTACTCAGTCTCCTGGAGAAGCTTGCTGCACTGGCTTTCCTGATAGGGACTCAGGTGTTCTCACTGTTGGAAAAGCTCAGGACCTCCCTGTTGCTGCGGATGGCTGTGGTACTTTTCAGGGGAGCTCTGGTTCTTACTTTGAGCATCACTTCCTGGTTCCAGTGCAGAACCCTCGGCCTGCTAGCACAGATCCTTCATCCCACTGGCACAGACTTTCTAGCTTCCACCACTGATCTTGGGGCATTCTCAGTGCAGATCCTTGAAACAGGCCTTCATGAGACATTGTCATGGGCTCTTGGCTTCCAGTTGGACTTGTGGAGGGCATTGTGATGGGCTCTAGGTCTTCAGCTAGACTCATGAAGGACATTGCCGTGGGATCCAGGCGCTCAGCTGGATTGTTTTTGTCTTTAGTGTGTGGACAGATTTCTTGCACTCTCTCTGTGTATAACACTTGCATGACTATTATAAAATAATCCTACAAATTATGTGCTCTATATTGTGTCATTCCGTTTGTGAAGCCCTGACTACAACAGAGGCCAAATGCACAAATATGCCCTGAAACAATGCTTTGGAAGAATTATAGGAGAGACAGGGAGAGAAAGAGAGAGAGACGGCTGATCTCACCTCGCAAGAGCAACCCCCAGTGCTTCTCAGTAATAGCACTCCATCACCTCTTTGCACTAATCTTGACAATTCTACACGTTTCTTCGTTTCCAATATATTTTTCTAGTTTCTGTTCTTCTCTAGGGAGCTGATTACCAGTTTCATATTAGCTGAAATATCAAAGGCCCTACAGATCTAGTGTCCTTTCCTGGACTAAGTCTTTTGCCTCATTTTGAGCCTGGGGAAATGAGGACACAGAGTAATAAGCAGCCTTTGGGAATTTGGGGTTTGCTTCCAGGGGGAATTTGCCATCCCAGTGCAGACCAAGTGCCTCATCCTCAGCCTCAGATGCACCACCGAGGGTTTGATGGAATTTTTTATGGACTTGAAATCAATTTTACTTTTTGAGTCCACACCTCAATTTCAACTGAGAATACTTTAGACTGTGCAGATCTTGGTAAATAGTATTAAGAGGACATATAAAAATGGATATTATTTAATGTTTATCACTGGCATGATCATCTGCATAAAATTTATTGATTTAAAATTTATTTTATAGCCATTCAATGATAATTTCTCAAAATATCAGTTTTTGAAAAAGAACCTTAATGACATTATTCTTATTTTTCATAAAAGAAGACATGAATTCTCAGAATACATTCATATCATTATTAGCATGTCTCAGGAGATGGACTTCACATCTGAGAACCCAGCTAACGTACCCTGCTTATTCTTGCTGAATAATTTTTAAAACTAAGTTATTTTATTACATGTAAATTTCTTACTCCCAAGGAAAAGGTTTCACATCTTTGCCAGAAGCCGAGTAAGCTCAGTAGTTATGGCTTCCAATTTGAGTCTCCTCATTTGTTACATGGATTTGACGAAGACAAAGAAATGTTCAGTGTAAGGTTCACTGTGAGACTGCAGCGCATATACAAGGTGTGAGTCTGTGAGGGGCTTGATCAGCCTCTCCTTGAGCAAGGGTGAGTTCTGGCTGTTTTTATTTTCTGGCTGGTTGGCCATTGCCAGAATATCCTGTGATGCTTCGTTTTCTCACAGAATGTTGTCTGCCATGACTCGCAGAACAAAGCTGCAGCCTCTTTCCCTTGGGGGAAGGTGGGAATAATAGGAACTTGTATTTGTATGATGTTTTCCATTTATGGAAGAAGAATTTTTAAGAGTCTTTAAACATGCACACACTTTGAATTCCTGAATGATTGTTATTTAAAAACCCAGTTCTGTATGAATAGTTTATTTTCAGATATTCATACATTTTCCTCTGTAGTGCCCCTTTCACTGAATTGTCGAGTGCAGTAAAAAAAAACAAAAAAATCAATCTTATTTTTATCATTAAAGTAAAGAGAGCATTTCTTTTTGCAGCTAATGTTAAAAAACATCCTTTACAACTTTAAAAACATGACTTGATACCAAGAATTTTATGTGAACTTGAAACACTGACTTTGATCCCAAATAAATTGATTCGTTTGTCTTAAATTAACACAATGCTTTAAAAACATAAAGTATAAAGGCTCTCTATAATACAAAGCCCAATTTAAAAATGGAGTCAGCAGTGGTTTGCCCTCTCTGAGGGGAGGGGGAAGGAAAATTAAAGCAAACTTATCACCTTCTAATTCTTAGTATGAGATGGTAAGTTATGACAATTTTGTAGATATTGAAAAGTAGACAGAGAGGGTGAGGCTGTCCTACCGAGCAAGCTCAGGGAGCCAGAGATCAGGAAGGCAGAGCTGCCAACTGCAGTGAGTTCCTTCAGCTTCCCATAAGTTCCCCGAGACACTATTTTGTTTTGGATGCATTGCCGACTTGCCGTTTGAAACCCTGTGAGAACTGGTTGTTGAAGGACAGAGATTTAAAACAAAGGACATTTTGACACCATTTTCCCCTGAGTATAGTTTAGATTAGAGACTTGTTATTGAGCACTGGACACTGGAAGGCAAGGAAGATACAACTGCTGTGGCAGCAGGTCTGCCTTTCCTGTGAGCAGCCCAGGCAAGAAGAAAAAGCTACCAGATAAAGTGGAAATCTTCTGTCTTCCAATGCAGGAAGGGCTGGGATGTATATGCTTCTTCCTCCTTGTGGGAAATTCCTGCATTGGAGCTAAGCTTGGTCCAGTCCCAAAGATCCTACTCAAGAACACTTCTATGAGAGGCAGGGAGGCCCGTCTCACAGGGAAGGTCTGGTGCCTCTTTGTGACACCCACCTTCAAACAGTGATATGTATAGTTCTTGATCCCCACTATTTTGCGATTCCAGGATGCAAACCTCTGCTTCAGGAAAGAGCTGTGGGGAGCACTTGGGGTGTAAATTGCACCCCTCTTCCTCTTGGTGAAGTCACAGCTCTCCTGATCCCACATCCAGAACCTATTTCCTCACCTGCCCACACAAGCCCATTGCTGGGGCCAAAGGAATGAAATGTACCTGGGGGCTATTGGTGCTGGGTCAGCTCACCCTGGAACTCAGGTAGGTGCAGTCCTGCCTGGACTATGGGCTGCAGCTTGGCATGATGTCTGCAAAGGGAGGATGGTGATGAAGTGGTGCCTACACATGTCCCCCGGTCCTTACTAAAGTGCTCGGTGATCCATGAGCTGGGGAGCTGCTCAAGCAGAGTAAAACTTATCATGAAGTGACAGCAAGTCCACATTTCCCATCACTCAAAGGGGCTCCTTGCTGCAAGTCAGTGAACGGTGCCCCCCTTGGTGGGTTTTCTGGGCACAGGCTGAGTATCCATCATCCAAAACTCCTGGGAACAGAAGTGTTTCAATTTCAGACTTAGTTTGCATTTCAGGATATTTGTGTATATATAATGAAGTATTTGGGGATGGAGCCCAAATCTAAAAACAAAACCCACTAATGCTTCCCATACATCTTCGCCGTATATAGCCTGGAGGCGATTTCATATGATGCTTTTAATCCACCTGAGTTTTGAGCATGACCCTTCCACGAGGTGAGGTGCAGGATTTTCCACCTGTGCTGTCAGGTTGACTTCTCAGAAAACTTTAGATTTTGGATTTTTAGATTAGAAATGTTCAATCTATACTGATTTTATAAAGCAGGAGAAATGTTTTGCTTGTTTTCTTTTATTGAATGTGTGGAGCATAGACTATTACAAATCAAATGTGCATATTACAAGTATAGTAAGATGATTAATGGAAATAAGCAGATAATGATGCAACAGAGAGATGTGCTAAATTACCTCATAAAATTATTTCATAAATTCCGTCTGCTCTGGAGTCACCCTCTATGGAGACCTTGTAAGGGCAGTACACTGGACACAGGAGTATAAGGGGACATCCTAAGTTGTGGGCGACCCCGCTGACATCCAGCCCATCTCTGGCATAGGGCTCTGAATTCACTGCGAGAACCATTACCGAGTCACACTCTGCCCTGCTGGTGTTTTCTAGAAATGTCACCTTGAGTACGTGTCCCTCACCTCCTTGGAAAGCTCCACTCTGCAACCCACAGAGCACCAAGCCCTTCCCAGAATCCAGCCCCACTCCCTGCAGGAGCTTCCTCCAGCCTCAGTGGTCACCCTGGAGTTGGCTCTCAGGCCTGGGTGTTCACTTTTCCTAGCACTCACCCGGTCTACTAAGTGTCCACAACACCTCCACTGCCTGAAATGTCACCAACATGGCTTCTCCCCCTCCACTCCCTTGGTTCCCTCTAATGTAGTCTTTCCAAACCTGTCCTTTACCTTCAGTCATTGTAGCTCTTCTTTCCTATTGTCCTAGCTTTCAAACCCAAGCATACATTTTAAAGAATACTAAGGAAAGTCATAAGCATAGAAGTCATAACCCCTCCATAATCCCTGGTCATGGTTTCACCCTCCGTAAGGCTGCCATAGAGGTCATATAATATGGTGGTCTTTCCTTATCATATCACATTTCATTAAGAGCTGTCTTGGTTACTTTTCTCTCATTGCTGGGACAAAATACCTGATGGCCAGAGTTAAGGAAGGAAAGGTTTATTTAATTCACAGTTTGTGGAGGTTTCTGTCCATACTCGGCTGGCTGCAAGGCAGAGTGGCAACTGCAGAGGGCAACAGCTCATGGCAGAGGAAACCAGCAAAAGCAGCAAGAGCAAAAGGGAGGAGCAGCAGAGAGCAGGTCTCTTTCCCTCCCTTATATTGTATGCAGGCTACCTGCCCAGGGCAGGTGTAGCACTCACACCCATAATCCTAGCATTTGACCATGGATCAATCACAAACTCTAGAAGCCCACCCTATGACTGCATGAGGCTTTGGGGGGACATCTAGACCCAAACCATAGCAGGAGCAATTTTCTGTGTAACTAAATTTTCTCCATTTGACATTTTTCATGGTCACATAACATTTCTTGCACATTTTGCTTAATCATTTTAATGTTTGGGGACATTTATATTTTTGCTATTGTCAAAAACATGGCAATAACTTTATACGTCAATAAATGTTTGTCTATATCTTGGCTTTTAGGGCTAAACTCTAGAAATAGAATAAATAGATTAAAGTGAATAAATGTTCTTAAGGTAGTCAACATTTTCCATGGCTTTGGTAGAAGATGAAATTAGTTTCCCTGACTGGTCACACAGTCTCCTCTGCAAAGCACTATGCTAGTATTTGACGTTCTGTGTAACTTGCAAGGGTGGGAAAGCTACTTCTTTTGTGTTTCAGTTCTTGATTAGTAACATTCTCACATTATTATCTTATTTGATAATTATTCTAGTGATTTTGCCCCCCATCCTACAAACCACGTTGGGGCTGGATTCAGGTGTTGACCATGGTGCCAGAGCTTAGCACCCAGGATCCCTATGTCCTATTTGTAGCAAACAATGCATTTTTGTTTTCCTCCTGGCCCCCGCTCTCCTCCCCCTTGGGTATAGTAGCATATCATTTTGTTAAAGTTCTTTACATTTTTTCTCACAACTTCTAAGATCAATAGGAATTCTTTAAAGTATTTTGTGGTGGGTAGAGGGGAAAATTGAACCTAGGGCCTTCAATACTGAGCTATATCCCTAGCCCATTTTTCAATTTTTTAAAAATTTTGAGACAGGATCTCTGAGTTATTAAGTTGTCCCAGCTGGGCACAAACCCATAATCATACTGCCTCAGCTCCTCAGTGTTCTGGAATTATAGGTGTGCACCATCATACCCAGCTTGTACTTGGTAAGTTTAGTTTTTCTTCTCAAAAGCATCGCTCATTGCTGTGCAGAATGAACTGGATGCATGCAACACAGTTTCAGAGGATGCAGTGACAAGGCTCATCAGTGACAGTGCAGTGGGTGGGGTCCCTGGGCAGGGCACACAGCCCCCTTCAGTCCAGCTATGATGTTCACTCTCCCCAACCTTTCCTTTTGATGGCCAGCACCGATCAGACCTCAATGGCCCCATTATGAATACCAGCCACACTCCATACAACTGCATTTTGGTCCCTTAGTTGAGAGCTTATGGCCACCTATTCATTCACATTCCAAATTTTTCTTCAACAATGGCATTCATAAAAGTTCACGCTGCACGGGAGAGCCTTGTGAACACCCATATTTGGGCAGCCTGTCTTTTACCTGCATCTACAGTAAGAGCTACTGTAGTAGGTAATCATCATGTTGTCTATGCTGAATTTTGTTGTTGGGCCATAGTGAGGTATGTTGTCAATGATTTCCACAGGGTAACACAACTGTGAAATGTAAATAAGAATTTAAAAATTAGCAGCAAAAAAGTTATAAATCAGAAAAACTGAGTGAAAGGAAAGAAAGGTAACAAATGCACTGTGCTGCGTTAGGCGGCTGATACATTTTTCTTCAGGTGATGCTCCATGTGCCCTGCCATGCAGAGGGCAGGCATACAGCTCCCAGGGATGAACACTCACCTTTTCTAGGGTAACAATCCTACTTTCACATGGAGCTCCATTTCCGGCTCACTGAGGAAGCAAGAGTATGCCCCCTGTGTCCACGCATATGCTGGGTGAACTTCAGAACACGGCCTCTAAACCGGCCTGTCACAGGCACGTTCACAGCACTAGGACACAATACCTGAAACCCACAACGTGAAGGAGGAAAGATTTACTTTGGCTCACGGTTTTAAGGACTCAGTCCATGGAGAGACGCCAAGATGGAAGCAGCAAGGTGGACGGGCCGGGCAGAGGAAAGCTGCTCAGTGTATGGCGGTGAGAAAGCAGTTAAAGAGTGGAAGAGCTGGCAATACGAATCACAGTCTCAGCGGCTTGCCTCCAGCTGGGCCCCACCCGACAGCACATCAGCTATGAAACCCTCAGTGCAGGAACGCGGATGAATGTAGCGCCCTGTGGCCCAGTCACCTTCCAGATCCCTGAGATAGGTGCGGTGCATTTTTAGGTTTAAACGATAATAGGGCTCCTTATTGAGGGCTAAATATCAAAAACCAAAACAAAAAGTGCAAGAGAAAGACTTGGAGCACTTGAACGAGATCCCAGAATGCAGCATTGTGCTCCTAGACAACACTATAGCTGCTCCTGGAGGCCACCTCCCCATGTGTGACCCATGTTTACTTCTGCTGTGGACAAACGGCTCGGTCCTGTTGGAGCCTAGGTTTGCTTGTTACTGAAGGCATTTTAGAGATTTCTCTGAGTTTCTGGAGTTTGGGATTGGTGAGTCAAAGTTTGTGTGTGGCTGAGCTGCTGGACTGTGTCCCACCAGAAAAAGCAGGTCACAATGTGTGTGGGAGAGGCAGGTAGGCTGCTCTGCCACTGGTGAGGCTGGGGTGTTGTCCCGAGGTCCTCAGGGTCTTGTTGGTTGCATTATTGGCTCCCTTCAGTATGAAGCTCACTATGCTGGCCTCGCTGCATCCCTCACCTTTCAAAGGTGGCTGGGTGACCCTCTATTGCAGTTTGTGTCTGGATGTCCCCCCAAAGCCTCATGCAGTCTTGGGGCAGGCTTCTAGAGTTTATGATTGATTCGTGGTCCAATGCTGGGATTATGGATGTGAATGCCACACCTGCCCTGCGGCAGGTAGTTTGCATATAATGTAAGGGAGGGAAAGAGGCTGGTTGCCACCCCCTCTCCCTTTTGTTCTTCTTCTGCCATGAACTACTGCCCTCTGCTGTGTGCCACTCTGCCTTGGAGCCAGGTGAGTATGGACTGAACCTCCACAAACTGTGAGCTAAATAAATCTTTCCTTCCTTAATTTTGGATGTCAGGTATTTTGTCTCAGCAATAAGAGAAAAGTAACTAACCCATCTCTATGGTGGACATCCTCAGACTTCTCACACATCATCTCGAAGATGCCAGCTGCACCCCAGCACCACTCCTCTGAGTGCCATGCCCTGGCCTCTTCCTGGTATACACAGCCTATGAACTTGGGCTATGCAAACAGCAACATTATTATAGGCTGGCTGAGAGAACTCACTGGATTGCTTTTAAATGTTTCGGGGACATTTTTTTAATAATATGAAATAATTTATCTAAGTTCAAAAAGAAAGATATTCATCTGATCACCTTCTTATTCTTTCTTGTCACAGTTCCTCTCTGCGGGGCCCACGGGATAGGTGACTAGGGTCTTGGTCTCACCCAGTGGCCAACACCAAGACACCCAAGTACAGTCCTGGCCTGTCACTGGGCTGAGGTGGCTCCAACCATGCCACTTGGTTCTGAGAACACAGCCAGAGCCCACCCAGGTGCTTTGTGCTCTTGGTGTGAGTGCAGGAAAAGACACAGTGCCAGGGATGGTCACACCCTGCCACTGTTGCCACCGGGGGTATGACTCTTCACCATGCACTTGAGAGAAGCTCATGGTATGATTTCCACGCTGACCTGGCAAGGATCACAGCAATAGATGTATCGTGGATTTTGTTCAAGAGGAAGATTTAAAAATTGTTTCACAATGCAGACACTCCTAGAAAGCATCATTCCCATGACTTCCAATAACTGATCTCAGTAATGTATTCAATGTCATGAATTAGTTATTCCTGCTAAGGTTCAAACAACATTACTTTTTGAAGACTTCAGTTTCTTTCTAAGGCCATTCACCACGAGTGAGATGATCTTCTTACATGTCAAAATTGAAGACATATTATTGGGAATATATTTTTTCTTTTGAAATTATTGCTATTTTAATTGTAACTTTATGGGATACAGTAGGGTAATTCAATGTATGGGTATGTTGTACTCTGACCAGATCAGAGTAGTTACAATTTCTATCTCAAATGTTTCTTACACTCTTTAATTGACATGTAATAATACTTGTATATATTTATTTTACACAGCAGGATATTTCAATACATATCTACAGTACATACTGATCAAGTTAAGGTAACTGCCATTTCTATGCCATCATTACCTGTGTTTGGAGACCTTGAGCTCCTCTCTGCTAGTTATTTATAAATTTATGATAGTTTATTGAGCAGTATAGTCCTCCCCACTGTGATGCTAAACACTAGAACTTGTTGGGAATATCTTAAAACTAAATCCATATGCTCTAGTAAGTCTTAGGTAGCCAGGAATGGTGGTGCATGCCTGTTATCCCAGCACTCTGGAGGCTGAGGCAGGAGGATCTTTGTGAGTTTGAGACCAGCCTGGGCTATAAAGTAAGCTCAAGGCCAGCCTGCATAGTGAGACCTTGTCTCAAAAAGACAAAAAAAAAAAAAAAAAAAAAAAAAAAGCCTTAGGTATACTTTGCAAGTCCAGTGAGGAAGCTACTGGCCACTTTGCCCTAGCTGAACCATCAAGCATGTGATCTGCTCACCTCCTCAGCACGCATAGGCACCTGGACCAGAACCCTCTCCTGCAGTCTCCCAACAGCTGGCCACTTCCAGAGCTCTCCAGTGAGGCATAATATCCCATCTGCACAGATGT
>PVLD010033744.1:0-13356 GCA_004027595.1 Dinomys branickii
CCGAGTTTGTATTCGTTGGATTCACAGATCACCTCCCCCTCAGAATCACCCTGTTTGTGGTCTTTCTTGTAGTGTACACAATAACCGTGGTAGGAAATTTGGGCTTAATAATCCTAGTTAATATTGATCCCAGCCTCAGAAACCCCATGTATTATTTTCTGAGCAACTTGTCTTTCTTAGACATCTGCTACTCTACAACAATTGCTCCCAAAATGTTGGCAAACTTTGTAGCCTCCAGAAAATGCATCTCCTTCCCCGGCTGTGCCCTGCAGATGTTCTTCTTTGCCTGCTTTGCAGATGCTGAGTGCCTCACCCTCGCTGCTATGGCCTACGACCGCTATGCGGCCGTGTGCCAGCCGCTGCTCTACTCCGTGCTGATGTCCCCCAGGGTCTGCCGCGGCCTCGTCCTGTTGGCCTACTTCAGCGGGAGTGTCACCTCGCTGGTGCTCGTCTCCCTTGTATTTAGGCTCTCCTATTGTGGCTCCAATGTGGTTGATCATTTCTTCTGTGACATCCCACCGCTTCTGGCATTGTCCTGTGCAGATACCCACGTCAACCAGCTTCTGCTCTTCGCCTCGTGTGGCTTCATCCAGAGCAGCACCTTTGTGGTGATATTCATTTCTTACACCTGCATCCTCAACAACGTGCTGCTCATCAGGTCGTCTGGCAGCAGGAGTAAAACCTTCTCCACCTGTGCCTCCCACCTCATGGCAGTGACCCTGTTCTACGGGACACTCCTGTTCATGTACTGTCACTCCAGCGCCACCTACTCCCCCACCTTGGATAAAGTGGTTGCAGTGTTTTACACCGTGGTCTTTCCCATGTTTAACCCCATCATCTACAGCTTCAGGAATAAGGATGTGAAAAAGGCACTTAAAAAGGTGTAGGAAAGAGAGTGCATTTTCAAATGAATAAAATCTGAGCCATGTAATATTTAAATATTAGTCTTTTCTTCCAAAGTAATCATTAGCAACTAAGCCACTGACAATTCATGTATCTACTATTTTAAGCTCGTTATCGTATCCTAAACAGAAATGCATCTTTGAATCCTCAGTGCCATAAAATGGATCATCTCTCAAAAAATTTTTCCCCAAAATTCACCTACCACCGGACATTCCTGAATGAAAATGATTGTGACATTTTCTTTTACTATTTCCAAAATGTTTTATATGATTTCTCGTTTATATTCTTTATGATATCAAAAGCATAGGGTGCTTAATAGTCACCCTACCCAATTAGAAGCTGTTGGCTACAAAGATTATGCATATTATTATGAGCTTACTTTTGCAACGTGTGTACAGTGCCTTGCATCTTGTACATCCTTCTTACACATGTATTTAAGCAAAGGATGATTGGATGGATGCATGGACAGATGATCAGGTAAATTAAGTCTTTTTTCATTTAGGCAAGGTAGGTTCTCTTTTTTCATTAGGCAATGAATGTAGGTTCTGCAATTACAAACCCATTCACTAACACTGAAATTTTATACTTTCGATGATGGCTGGGAATGGCAGTGGTGGTGTTTGCATACAGCTCTCAGGAAATCTGGAAAAGGCAGAGCTGAATTGTATCTTTACTCTTGAGTCAGGGTAAAATATCAAATCGTCTATTTCTCTTTAGGTTGGGTTGGTTACTTCTGCTTTTCTATTAACTGTTAGTATCTAATGTAATCCCAACTTTGTGAATATTATTAAGATTATATATTGTATATATTACTGATTATGTGTAATCTATTTTACAGAATATTCCCTGAAGCTGTTTCTTCAAGAGGTAAACAATTACTGTGGTAATTGTTTTTGTTAAGTTTATAATGTAAACTAATTTTGCTACAAGCAGCAGCTCTTCCCCTGATATATATATGGTCTTTTTTGAGATAGGAGCTCACTTTGTAGCTCAGGCCAGTTTTGAAATCACTTTGTAGACTAGGAAAGCATCACTGCCTTGTAAAGCTGATTAGAGGATGGGACCCAACAGTCCTAGGCTATGTATGGCCAAATGGTGAAAACCTTCAGGATTGCAAAAAGACCTCTTCCAGTGAGCAGGGAACTCCTCTTCAAGTGTGTGGTAGTCAGAGTAACAGCATGTGATATACCTCAAGACTCATTAGAAGGGAAGCGCTAGCCCTTGCGTTGGTCTATGATTCAAGTCATGTGGTCTGAATCTTTTAGTTAAAATTACATGCTTCTGGCAAGGATCTTGCAAAACTCTCACCTTTCATGGAGAAGGAAACACAATATTCTTCCTCAGTTATCCAGGGCTTGGGCTCTGAGTGAGGGGTGGAAGTCTTAAGACAGTGAGAAGCTGGGCATGACCACACCGTGTCACTTCATCATGTCTCAAGTATTTCCTATCTGTAACATTGACGTGGAGTCAGTTTCCCTAAAGCTTATAAAAGTATTACCTCTGAGGAATTAAGGTTGGACAGTCATCCATATCTCTCTTGTCATTTCTGAGGGAAAGCCCATCTGCATTGCTTTGTCACTTATTTTTAAATGTACTTATTTTAAATATACATTTTCATAGAATTTATGTCAGCTATCATTTAGCCTACACTGTTCAACTGGGTTGAGGGCTGCTACCCAGAGCTGGGGATGTAGACCACTGGTGATTTTTCTGTATGTGGTTTCCATTGTTGTTGACTTTTCTGGAATACAAAACAAGTACTGATTACTATCCAGCCCATTTTGTGATTTGCAATTAAAATTTTCATATCTTATAATTACCACAATGATTCTTTCTCCCCACCTGCTATAGTGTGAATAACATTCCCCAAAGGATTGTTAGCTGGAGGCCTGGTTCGCAGTGCAGAAAAGTGATGAGATTACTAAGAGGTGGACTCTAATAGGAAACGATTGGGTCATGATTATCGCAGAAAGGATCAGTGGTAGTCCTGTGGGTGGGCCGAGTCTCCATGACAGTGTGTCATTATGATGCCGTGGGCGAGACTTCCTTTTTCCCTTGCTTACTCTCTCATCCTGTGACATCTCACGCTTGCACCTCTCCACAGTGTGGTTTTGTCCACTGTGAGGAGAGTCACCAAGGACCAAGGCTGCAACAATTCTCCTCGACCCCAAAAAACAATTCCTTCATAAACTTCCCAGCCTCAGATTTATTATAGCAATGTTACTAGATAAATATGGTACCTAATTCAGTAAAGATATGGAATAGAATAACATGAACTAAAACACTGACATTTTCAATCAATAGTTAATGTGTCTGAGATTGTATTAGCTATTTCTAGAGAAAGATTTTGACTATGAGAATCTAATAAAAGTTTCATGTAATCATAGAGGAGCCAACCAATATCTTACAGGAAGATTAAAGAATCTACATCGCTGTCTTGGTTACTTTTTTCTCGTTGCTGAGACAAAATACCCAACACCCAGAATGAAGGAAGGAAAGGTTTATTTAGCTTGCAGTTTGTGGAGGTTTCAGTCCAAACTTGGCTGGTTCTGACGCACAGTGGCACATGGCAGAGGGCAAACTTCTCAGGGCAGCAGAGCACAGCAAAAACCACCAGCAAAAGGGAGGAATGGCGGCAAGCAGCATCTTTCCTTCCCTTACATTGTAAACAGCCTACCCCCACCCAGGGGGCGTGTAGCTCTCACACAATCTCCATGTCCTCCTCTTCCACAGGCTCAGGATGTATACAAAGTAAACACCCTGGCTTCCTGCTGAATCACTCAGTTAAACCTCCAGATTCTCCAAGTTGACACAATGTATCAACCATAACATTCCACACCTTCTCAGCTTGGGAATCAGACACATTTTCTTAAACCAGCTTCCAAATACAAAGACATGCTTATTTTAGAACCCTAACAATAGCTTTGAGTGAGAGCAGAAACTGACAGTATAGTTTATCAGGTCTAGAAGTTAGAGAATGGAAAGCATATTCAAGAAATCATATAGCAATAATTCTTGAATTTCCAATTCTCAGTCTTCATCTGTGTAGCAAATAATTTCATGATTAACTTTGGCACCAATGAAAATGAAATTACAAAAGCAATATTCTCTCTTCTAAAACTATGATTAAGGAATGGAGGGTCCAGTGTCTGTCCTAGTGTTTTATAGTTTATTTTATTCTCATTTGGAACATACTGCTGGGATTCCCTTCTTTCTTTCTTTCCCGCTTTCCCCCTCCTTCTCTCTCTCTAATGGAGCATAGGTGTTTTTAAATGAAATATATGAATTCTGTTGGGATATTTGAGACTCTAAATGGAATAAACTTACAACATTTCATCAGCAATAAATTATCAGTATCCTACACTTGGAATATAACTTAAGCATAGTTGGAATTCACTACTATGAATACTGAATCTGTTTTGAAATATTAAAAAATAGTATCTAATCTGTTCTTTTTATCTTCAATGTGAGTTATTTTTGTTTTCAGAAATGGCTTTGCCAAACAGAAGAGTAGGCATTTCTAATTTTCTATTTAATTTTAATAGTTGATATTTTACTGTACAAACACAAAACTAACTTTGCTCTTGAAGTGTGATCCAAATTATAAAACATAGTACTCTAATTATATAACTAATATACATAGCAACAGCTTTCTAAGAATATCTGAAATTTGCTACCACATGCAAACAATTATTTTTAAGTTTTCATTTTTATGAGTACATATTTGTACTCCAGAGTAAGAATTTTGCAGTGGGGAGTCGGTGCCTGTTCATAGCACATCCTCATTCTTTTTGCTCCTCTTACCCCTGCCAGGCCCCTCCTCTCCATCTCTTATCCCCCTTTCCTTTAGTAAAAGATCACTCTGTGTCGTCTTCTCAATTTTTATTTTGAATTTTTTACCGTTTGCTTTTTTCAAAGAAGAAATACCATACAGTAGACTCTCAATATTTTCAATATAACCTATAATTTTTCCTTAACTTTTATGAATAATAAGTATCTAAACCAAGAAAAAAATCACCTCAGAAATGTCGGTAATTACTACATACTTATCATACTCATGTATAAATGTGGTAAACTTTAAAGTCCTTTAATGAATTGATGCTGCTTAAAATATTCTAAAATCACTTCCCATTGAAACAAAACAGCTCTAAAGCAATTTATGAAATAAATACTGGAAAGTAGTTTGGGGAATGTGATCAGTGTCATAGTACTCTTAAATATTGCATTTTTGCACTTTATGATTTCATCATGGTATGTTAAATCTAAAGTTGGGGTCACAGAGAATCTTTAGGGAGCAATGAAACCATTTAAGAAAGACAACAGCAGTGTCCTCACACAATACAACTATATAGCAACAAAGAGATTTTTAAGTAGCAAGCAGGATTTTCCACTCCTATTAACATACAGGTATTGTTTGTGTTACCCCAGCAGTGACTCCAAAAGCTTTGAAAAGCCTTGGTTTATGCATGATTATTGATTTGACAATAATTAATCAGATTGTTTTTTCTGGTTAGACTCTTCAACCCTAACTACATTATAGATTTAACTGCATTCATTCACTGTTTTGCTAGATTTTAAATTTTCTTCTTTTTCTCCTTTATTGTGTATCTAAAGCTAGTCTAATAATACCATGTTTTATCTTTCAGCTCTGTATGTAATGTAAATACATTTCTTCAAATATTGAGCAATGTTTATATTCCCAGAAACCTTCATCATTTAACTTCTGTGCATATGATTTCCCACTTTTATGTTACATTACCCAAGACAAACGAGTGAATGAAGTTAAAATTATCTTCCCTTCTCTCCCACACAAATAATTGGTATTTTTCAGATATTAACAAAAGCCAAACACAAAATGAGTTTAAAAACCCACAAGGAAATATGAAATTAGGCCAAATTGCCAGTTTTTCATTATTGTTGATACGTGTTTGCAATACATAATTTACAATCCTTGTATAGTGTTATAAAGAATATAACCCTGAGTAATTTGTAAGAAAACTGATGCACTTTTCAGTCCGTACAGTTTTATGTGTTCACCGTGGCTTCAATAGAATGGATTACATATTGATATCTTCAAAGTGGCTTCTCAGGAAAACAAATAGAGACATGCAGTACTGATCAAACAAGTAATCATTAACTGCCCCTTTCAGTAAAGCTATAGGAGACACTACTGTTAATTTCCTAACACTCTGTCTCTAACTCTGTATTGTTTGTATTGTTCTTATGCTATTTTGTAAATGGATTTGTTTGTTAATATGTTTTCTTGTTTTATTTTCAAAGTAAATTAGAAAATAATAGAATGGAGTCATAGAATTATGATACATAGTCTGTAGATAAATATGACATATTGAACTAATAGAAGATAACCAAAAATTTTAAGGATACTTTAGCTAGAAGGAGGCCTTTGGTCGCCATTAATTTTGCACATGTTTACCGCAGGAGTAACCCACCACAAAATTCAGTGACTGATTTGACAATACAGTTCTAAAAGTTTTACAGTATTGTGTGATACAGTCATGTGTCCTTCATAATGGCTCAGTTATGCAGGTAGATCATGTGTTAATGAAAGCACTTCAGCTATTTTATCACTGGAGTATTTGAGCATTTGTCCAGGTGGCATCTGTACGTTTTTCTTTATTTGCTTCCGTCTCACCTTCTATCCATCTTACCTTTATCCCAGGATGCTTTGATTGCCTGAAAACCTGTAATTTTTTTAACTCGCATATTTATGGAAGGATAACATTTTATATTTGTTCAGGGAAACCAAAGCCATCTAGGAACACAGGTTCAGAGGATCTCAGCTATGCAATTAGCTCCAATCTCCAGAGACAAGTGGCTACTAATCTTCCAGCATGTGGATGGTTGAGAGTCACATCTAAGCAAAGAGTTGAGATCTCTGTCCCCAAAGAACAGAAACTAAACAGAAAACTTCTCTACTCCCAACAAAAATCCTTTTAGGATTATGAAAACCCGGTTGTGAAAGTCTGGTTTCCAGTAGACCTTCTGCTTACCTGGAGGTTTGCTTAGCTGTAAGTATGTTTAGAATACACTAATGGAGATTTTTCTCTTCAAACTATTATCACTTGATATGAGTTCAGCATAGTTCTCCAACAGAAAACAGCTTTGTCTCTCTTCATTTATCTTCCAATAATATCCTTGTTTTGTGGAAAAGGATATTTACATACTACTGACAACGACTGTGTATAAATGAGTGCATGTATCTTTTTGGTTTTTGTTTGTTTGTTTGTTTTTGGGGGTTACCAGGAATAGAACTCAGGACCTCATGCTTGTCAGGCAGGTGCTGTGCGATGTTGCTGTATCCCTAGCCATGTAATCTGGCATTGTTTAATACTTGGGTCACATAGTTTTACTTGCATATTTATGAAAAAGTTATTTAAATGTTTTCTTGAGAACAGTAATTGATTATAGCCCTGTTACAATGAAAATCATTTCTTTTTAACTTGATATAATTGTGGTCTTTGGGAGTCATTTGGGCTTTATTTTATATTATGATTCCAATAAAAAATTTAAGAATTAGTTTCTATTTTTCTTGACCTTGTCAAGACACATGTCTATAATAAAATTGAGATATATTCACAGAAATCACTATCACTTCACTGATGTTTAATAAAATACTTGTCAAAATATGTTTTGTTTTTAAGCCAGACTATCTAAGCTATGATAGTTTTTGTTCTACAGTATATTAACTTGATTTGTACTGGTAGTGACATTTTAAATTTTGTTTACAATCCTTATCAAGTTTTATATGTCCTATGCTGTATTTGATATCTTGTTTGTTTTGTCCTATAATTTTTAATCACAAAATAATCAGTGTGTAGCATTTTCCAGTGCAATTGCACATCAACACACCTATTTTTATATTTGCAAATTTACATATGTAAATGTTTTATACATTTAATCAAATAAATTGATTTGTATGTAACTTTGTGACATAATCTGAATAAAATAGAAATACTAAATATGTATGATATTTACATGAAATGTTTTAAAATGAGTTCCTTTAAAAATATTCTTGCACTATTTTCAGTTCTTATGGATAAGGTCAAATGAGAGTATGTAGAAGTTATTTGTATATTAGTAAATAACTATTTCCAAACAGTGTGAAGATATCATTATTTGGTAATCAGTAGTTTTCTGATATGCTTTATGCTGGGTTCCCTTATCTCTACCTACATTTTGATCATTGACAATGATATATTTTCTATTTTATTTTTTGGAATGTTAAGTAAAAAGTAAATTGTAGGGAGAGAATTTCACATTTATTTACACAAATATCCTTTATCATGACCTTTCAAATTATTGAGTCTATTGTTGAAAAATTATATTTGAATATTCCTTAAGTTTATAAATGCTATTGGCAATATTTATTTACCTAGGATAATACAATTACCGGTATGGAGTCTGAGGCAAACTGGAGGCAAGCTCCAGCTGGGGGCAGATGGCACCTCGGCCTGCTGCTCAGTGCCAGCGCCACTGCCAGTGCCAGTGCCAGCATCAGCGGCGATAGCGGTAGCGCTAGAAGTGGAAGCAGAGCTGGAGGATGCCATTGGCGAAGTGGCAGAGGAAGCCGTCGTGGTGGGAGTAATCCCACTCGCGGTTGACGATCTTGAAGGCGGACCTGTGTGGAAGTGCAAGATGGCAAAGTCCTCGTTGTCGGCGCAGGCCTCCAGGGAGTACTCGGGCGTGGTGCGCTCATCCAAGAGGTCGGGGTAGAATATGTTGAGCTTGTAGCCCTGCATGATCTTGGGTGGCAGGTGGTCCGAGTCGTAGTGGGTCTGATTGTATTTGTTCCATTCGAAGCACGTGTTCACACGGTTGAAGAAAAGCGGCTTGCGGGGCCGGTACTTGTTGGCCCACAGGCAGGCTTGGCTGCTGAGTGGCAGCCCCATGCTGAACTGAGACTCGCTGAACTGAGACTTGTCCCTGCCTGTGCCCTCCTCAGCGCCCCCCAAGACATCCCCGGGGCTCTCGCTGGCCTCACCGGGGAGGTGCAGCTGCTGTCGTGACAGCTGCAGGCACCGCAGGGCCTCTTCGGGCTCCAGCACGTGGGCATGCGGTGGCACCTCCTGCTCGGGGAGCAGCTGCGGGCTGTACCTTCCTGCACGGTAGTCGTCCAGGCTCTGCTGGCTCAAGTCCTCCTCCGTGAGCACAGCCTCGCTGCCGCCGCCTGCTCTGCCCCGGCCTGGGGGCTCTGCTTGAGGCTGGGGAACAGGGCCCCACTCCCCGCACTCGGCTCCCGCTTCAGTTTGCACAGTCTCTGCCGTAGCGCCTCCTGGTGGCGCTCTCATCGCCTGGCGCGGGCCATGTGTGCAGGCAGCTGCTGCAGCAGGCTCTCCCAGTAGACCGTGTCCAGGTTGGGGCCACCAGCCCGGATCTTGCCCTGGATGCCCTAGAAGATGCCCTGCAGATACGCGTAGGTTTAGCCTTGGAAAACAGCCTGCACGTCGGAGCTGATGGAGGCATTCACACCTTCCCTGCACGCGCCTGGGCCCCTGCCCGAGACCTGCAGCTTTTGGAGCTTGGAGATTTCATCCTCCGCGAGGACGGCCATGTCCTGCCAGAAGTCTGTGTTCTTGCCCTGCTCCAGCCCTGCATACACGCCGATGCCCTCCAGCAGGCCCTCCAGGTCGGCCACTGTGAGCCCGCGGAGGAAGGTGTAGGGCTCTTGGATCTCCATGCCCGGGGCTGGGCCGCCATCCTCGCTGCTGATGTAGGCAATGAGCAGGTCGATGGGCTTCTCCTGGCCATCCCGCATGTGGATCTTCGCGTGCAGCTTGGCCTGCTTCACGTAGAAATGCTTCTCCCGCTCCTCCCACATCTTCAAGTGCCATGCGGCCTCCTTCTCGCGCTCCCAGTCCAGCCTCAGCTGCTTCACCCTGTGCAGCTTCAGCTGACTGTCCTCCTGAATCCTCTCCTTCGGCTCCTTGAGATAGTTCTCCAGGAGGCTGGTCCCCTTCTCCTCCAGGGCCTTGGTGCACATGAACGTGCCCAACAGGTTGTGGTCGCCCAAGGGGTTGTCGATGTGTGTGTAGCCCATGTCCTCCTCAGCCCAGCCCAGCTTCTCCCACCACTTGCACTCCTTGGCCTCCTTCTTGGACAGACATTGCGCTCGCTTCTCCTCCCGTTGGTCTGGGGCCTGGTCCCTGGAGCACCAGCGTGGTGGTGGGTGGCTCCTGCTGCACCTTCCCAGCTGCCCTCACTGCACCCCCTTTGATCTGTCTTCCTCTCTCTGAAGCCTATGCCCAAAAAGCTTCTTGGCCTCCTGGCAATCAAGGCTTCTCAGGCCCGAGCTCCGGCTCTGGCTCCAGCTGCCCCACCTTCAGCCCCTGAGACCCGCGCACCTGGATCACAAGCAAGTGCTCTCCATGCTTGCGAGCTGTGCAACTGGGCCCCAACTTTCCTTCTCCCTTATATACTATCCAAGCCGTGCCCCGTCCGGCCGTGGCCACGCCCATCCTAGCAGGGCATAGCCCCTCCCTATGCCTCATTAGGAGGGCATTCAGATAACAGGTGTAACCGTGTGCGTTTCACCCACCTTAGCTGTTTAAACTAATGAGTGTATAGGCTGCCCTATATTACTTCTTGGGACTTGATGTTATGAAAGGATCCATGTCCACGGATACTGCCTACCTCTTTCAGAGGAAGCGGAGTTGAAATCAGCAGGGCTGGCTTTTCCCCGGAGGCCTCTCATTTTGCCAAGAGCAAGGTTTTGGGCTTTGGGGCACCAGTGTTGGAAGAGGAGTTTGTTCCTCTACTCTGCCCTACAGGTGCAGAGGCGGAAGGGCGTGAGGTGACCCACTCCATTTCTTAAGACCCAAACTTGACTTCCCTTTGGTAAGAAAGAGAATGCAGACCCCCCGGCGCAGTTGCAAAGTAGGCAGTTCGGCGCCTGTGAGCTCTGACTCTGCTGCAGCACCAAGTCCAGGGACTGCTGGGCAATGGACATAAATCCAGAGTGCAGCTGGAACCAATTTGTCCCTGGGACTATTTGAGAAACGCCTGGAAGTGACTGGAGGCCCCGAGGAGAGAGTACTCTTGTGGTCACAGGTGGTGGTTGATGGCCAGTGAAGTGGGTGTTGACACCGTGATCTCTTCTATGCGGCTTCTTCCTGCTGCATCCTGAGCAGCTCTCATTCTCAGGGGGAGGATGGGGAGAGCATGGAGAAGAAAGGACAAGAGCAGAATACCCAAAACTGTATGGATCCCTCTCTAACCTGACAGGAAGGGGGAGGAGAAGAGGCCTCCAATGGCTGCAGTGCATTTCTCTATACACTTCAGAGGTTGAATATCACATAAAACCTCCCCGTCTAATGGTTTATTCACCTGGCTTGTCTTGGGTAGGCTGTGTTCTTATGGCTGGTGCAGCTCATTGATGAGACTTGCCTCAGGCGTTGTGCTCTTGTTTGTTTGAGACAGGGTCTCACTATGCAGTTCAGGCTGGCCTTGAACTCACTTTGTATCCGGTTAAGTAATCCTTAGTGACTACAGGCTCATCAGGCCTGTAATCTCCCACGTAAGTGGACACTGAAGGCTTAGACAAATGAGACAGTTGAAATGATATCAGGGCTCCAGGGAGGGTCTCATGCTCTTACAGCTTCGAAATTCTGAGTTTAGACCAAAATGTCTCTGGGCAGTCCATAGTTATTGGGTTTACAATCTAGGAAGGAGGACCCTCAAGAAAATGGGTAACGTGCACAGAACTTGGGAAAACCATTGAGAACTTCTCCAAGTAATATATCATGTTAACTTAGAATTGGTAACAGTTCTAATTTTCTTTTTTTTCATCTCCAGGAAGGTCTTCCCAGCGAGAGTTAGGTTCCTGCGGCTTTACTCTTCTTGAAATTAATTGGGTTTGAAGCCAGAAGTCCTCAGCTGTGGCCTTCTCTTGTCTTCTGAGGCTTGACAGCTTCACAGGCCAATACAGGCCTCAGTGGTGACCCAGTGACTCAGTATACTTACTAGGAGTCCACCGCCCATCTTTGGACAACGTGCCTAAGCGTTGGGCAATTCATAAGTAAATACAGAAATTCAGTAGGTTAATATTAAATGCTGCTCCGAGCCACTTTGTGTAGTAGCGGCCAACAACTCTGTAGCCCAGGCTGTCCTGGAACTCTCCATTATCCTCCTGCTTCAGCCTCCTGAGTGCTGGGATTACAGGCATGATGCTGTGTTCTTAAATCTGGCCATGCTCAATCTCCAGTTGCCACCATGCCCCACCTCTTCTGAAAGACCTAAGGTTCTCCGAGGTGGAACTTGTTCTGTTCTACTTATCCAGGATTACATATCTGGGAAAGTTGAGATATCAATCAAAACCTTTGGTCCTCTTAACCTGGTCTGAACAACTTTACGCCTCATCCAAGTTTTTCTGACCACTATTTTGCAAGCAAAAGCACCTATGTAAGAGGAGTCTGCAAACATCCGCTGTAGTCGTGAGCTGCCTTAACATTGAAGAGGTCAGATGCTGTGCTGGTGTCACAAGCGGGTAAAGCCCGTGTTCTTATCTTGGGAGCTCTGGGATTGCCCTGGCCTGTGGAAACAGATGCTAGTACACACTTCAGCATTGTTCTGAGCTCATTATCGAGCTCTCAGCTCAATTTGGGTGTCTACCTAGGTAACCTAAAAATGGCTTGACCATTCTAGGAAGTAGAAACTTCTCAGTAGGAAATCATGTACATGGCCAAATGTGGTCTTATGAGAGCCTGGTGGGGAAGCAAGGCCAAGCTTTGTGACGAGGAAGACAAAAACCTGACAGAATGTGTCTTTCAGTTGGTATCAGTGCTGTTGAAGTCTGGAGCATTTGCTAGAGGATTGTCTAAGCATGATTAACTAAAGTGATTTTCTGAGTGGCCCTAACATGGGGACTTTTGCCTTCATGTCGTGGTTTAAGAATTTCAGTTAGGAAACGGAATGTGGAAAGAACTTCTTTCAGTCTTATGTTCTCTGAGGCAAAGTTCTCTTCATCCCAGAGAGCTCTCTACTTCCAGAAGGCAGTCATGTTGGAAAGCTTCAGATCATTTACGGATATGTGCTTTACCACCAGAGAATGTATAGGACCTTGTGGAACAGTAGTCCCAGAGACGTGTGTGTGAGCCACAAGTTTAAGCCACGGGTCTGCAGGTGTTCCAGTTGCTTCTTTCCAAAAGAAGTCCAAACAAATCAAACACCATTTCACTGTAATGAATGGCCTTATTGTTTTGGTGCAAATCATTCAAAGTCTAGTGCGCCTTTTTTGAATGGTAGCAACATTTTATTCCAGGTGGGAAAAGAAGCAGGCTCTACAGAGTGAATTTGGGTCGAGGAAACCTGGGAAAAGTGCTGAGGGCGGCCCCCATGGAAGAGCACACAGTGGCTAGTGTGCACTTGGAAGTCAGCGCATGACCGTAATGAAGGACAGACTTAGCCACATTTGTTGCTGAGGGACTAGTGGCTGCG
>PVLD010033745.1:0-13356 GCA_004027595.1 Dinomys branickii
CTTCAAAATTGTTTGGTTTTCTTCTTTATTCTTTCTTTACTATGCTTCCTTTTCACCACCTTTGCAGTTTGAGTGATGATCTTTAGTCCTTCATCCTTGCTTCTACTATATTTCTCTTCAACTATCACTCTGTTTCATCCCCTATTCCTATGAAATTCTCTGTCCCCATAGGATAAAAATCACCTTATCAAAGAAAAGCCAGGCATGGTGGTGCACGCGTCTAATCCCAGAAATTTGGAGGCTGAGGCAGGAGGATTGTTGTGAGTTTGAGACCAGCCTGGGCTACATAAATGAGCTCAAGGCCAGCCTAAACTGCATGGTGAGACCCTGTCTCAAAAAGATAAAATAAAACCCACTGCATACAAATTCCTGGTCCATGTTGAAGGTGGTTATATAACTGTAGCTCTTGCTTCTGTGGTTAGAGATAGCAATTTAGCGGGTACCACAGTTTATGTGTTTCTAGGCTCTGCTTGATAATACTATTATTGCTAACTGTACTACTTTAGTCAACCTGCCATACTTGTGATAAGTTTTTCACCCTTGTATGATAACACTGTAATAATCTGTGGTCACAATCATCCCCATAACCAAGTACCAAAGGAATGGGTTCTGAGGTAAATAAGTAGCTACACATCATCCCTAAAACTGGGAAGATAATATTTTGTTAAGACACAAAGATCAAGAGTCAGCTAAAAACTTTGAGAAAAAGAGGAAATGATGCCCAAAGCTCAAACAAGCATAGAAATTATAAAGATAAGATCAGAAAATAATGCAATTGAAACTAAGAAAATAATAAACAAAATCCAAGATTTGATTCTTTGAAAGATACTACACATCAAACATCACATTAAATAAAATTGTAAAACCTTTAGCCAACCTTATCGATAAAGAAACAAATGAATCAAATTCATATAATTAGAAAAGGGTAAACTCTTTAGAAATCCAAAAGTTCATCAATATATAGATAGATATAAGATATAGATATAAATTCATCTATATATAGATAGATATTGAATCAAGAAGATATGAGCATTCTAAATAACCCAATATCAGTCAATGAAATTAAAAATATAATTAGAAATTTACCTACAAATAAAGCCCAGTTCCTGATGAATTCACTGCTGAATTCTACAAAAGTTTTGAGAAAATCTAATGCTGTTAGTTGTGAAGCTCCTTAATGAAACTGAAAGGGAAATGGTACTCCCAAAATCATTCCTAAAAGCAAGTTCTTATCCTGATGTAAATCCAGAGGACCGATGCAAAAACGAACTAAAGGCATATCTCCCTACTGAACATAGATGCAAAAATCCTCAATAAGACACCGGCACACAGAATGCACCAAATCATCAAGAAGATAATACACCATGACCAAGTACGATTCATCAGAGGGATGTAGGGCTGGTTCAATATATTGCAAGCCAATAAATATAAAGCACTACATTAACAGAGCCAAGGATAACAATCATATGATCATCTCAATAGACACAGAGAAAACATTTGAAAAAGTCCAACATCCATTCAAGATAAAATTGCTACCGAAAATTGGGATAGATTATCTCAATTTCATTCTTTTAAAATGCATCAATCACAAACCAACAGCAAACATCATATTAAATGATCAAAAACTGAAAGCTTTCTCTCTAAAATCAGGAACAAGACAGTGTATATCAGAATGTACAGTGCATACACACTATCAACATTCTATGCAATATAATTCTGGAAACTTTAGCTACAGTAATTAGACAAGTAAAAGAAAATAAAAGGATAAAGATAGGAAGGGAAAAAATAAATTATCTTTATTTCAAGATGACATGATACTCTACATAGAAGACCACAAAAACTCCAACAGAAGATTTCTAGATTTAATGACCAGATTCAGTTGTGTGGCTGAATACAAAGTCAACACCCCAAAATGAATAGCATTCCTGTACACAAATAACAAACCCATTGAGGAAGAGATTAGAGAAACCACCACTTTCACAACAATGAAAAGTGAAATAATTTGAAATCTTTTTAATTTTATTTTAAGAATAAAGGAAGGAAACATATTAACAAACAGACATCCATTTAAAAACTAGTGTAAGGAGCTGGGGATATAGCTCAGTGGAATAAGCGCTTGCCTAGCAAGCGCAGGGTCCTGAGTTCGATCCCCAGTACCGAATAAATAAATAAAATAAATAAATAAAAATAAAAAATAAAAACTAGTGTAAGAACAATACAAACAATACACAGTTACAGACAAAGTGGTAGGAAATTAACAGTGGTGGTTGTATTACTATTGATATCTTCAAAGTGGTTTCTCAGGAAAACAAATAGAGGCATGCAATAATGATCAAATCAGTAATCATTAACTGTTACTTTCAGTAAAGCAATAGAACACAGTAAGTACAACTATTAGCTAACCTGAGAACACATATATACATAATTTCCCCTTCTTTCACTTCTCCTTTTCCACATCCAAGGTTCCATTTACTTTTGAGACTTTCCCTTTCATTTCACAGTGTCTATCATACCTCCTACTTTTTATTCATTCTTTCAAGTTCATACACTAGTGAGCCAATATGTTGCTTACACATGGAGTTCTTATTTATTTCACCTATGAGTATGATTTCTAGTTATGACCATTTACCTATAAAAGGCTCGACTTTATCTTTTTCTATAGCCGAGTAATACTCTATTATATAAAAGTACCACAATTTTTTTACCCAGCCCTCAGTGGATGGACATTTTGGTTGCTTCCACAGTTACAAATTTGCCTTTATGAACATGAGTGCACATATAATGCGGTGATATGATGTTTTGGGATCTTCTGGGAAAATATCCAGAAAGGGAACAGCTGGGTTGAATAGGACCTCTATATTTACTTTACTGAGGAATCTCCAGAATGATTTCCACAGTGGTTTCACAAGTCTGCATTCCAACAGGAGGTAGAAAACTGTTCCTATTTCTCCATGGCCTCACTCATTTGTAACTGGTTGATTTCTTAAAGGCAGCCATTCTTACTGGGGTGAGGTGAAATCTCCCTATTGTTTTAATTTGCATTTCTCAAATGACTAATGATATTGAACATTGTTTCATATGTTTATTTGCCATTTTTATTTCTTTATTTGAGAAGTATGTATCCATCTCAGGTGGCCATTTGTGGACTGGGTCTTTGAATTTGGAGGGGCTGATTTTTTTTAATTCTTTATGTTTTCAATAGAAGACTGTTGTCTGAAGGACAGTCAGCTAACATTTCTTCCCAGTTTGTGGGTTTTCTTTTTACTTTGCTGGTGATTTCTTTAGATGTGCAAAAACTTTTCAGTAAGATGAGGTCCCAGTTACTGATTCTTTGGAGTGTTTCCCTTGCAGTTTTATTTTTGTTCATGAACTCTCTGCCTACTCCTATATCATTAAGATTTTTACCTATTTTCTCTACCACTAGATTTAGTGTTTATGTTTTAATATTGAGATCTGTGATTCATTTTGACTTGAGTTTGGTGCATGGTTATAGAGTTGGGTCTATTTTCAGTCTTGAGCAAGAGGCAAGTCAATTTTTCGAGCACCATTTATTAAAGAGGCTATCTTTCTTCCAGTGACCTTGTTTGGCACCTTTGTAAAATATTAGATGGCTGAGTGTGCTTGTGGATGTGGCTGCATCTTCCAGTCTGTTCCACTGACCCTCAGGTCTATTTTTTAGCCAGTAACAGGTTGATTTCATTAAAGTAGCTTTGTAGTTGTCTTGGTTACTTTTCTCGTTGCTGAGACAAAATACCCAATGCCCAAAATGAAGGAAGGAAAGGTTATTTAGCTTACAGTTTGTGGAGGTTTCAGTCCATACTTGGCTGGTTTTGAGGCAGAGTGGCACATGGCAGAGAGCAAACTGTTCAGGGCAGCAGAGCACAGCAAAAACAACCAGCAAAAGGGAGGAATGGCTAAAGCAGCCTCTTTTCTTCCCTTACATTGTAAACAGGCTACCCCCACCCAGGGAGTGTGTAGCTCTCACATAATCTCCATGCCCTCCACTTCCACAGGCTCATGATGTATACAAAGTAAGCACCCTGGCTTCCTGCTGAATTACTCAGCCAAACCTCTGGACTCCCCAAGTTAACACAATGTATCAACCACAACAGCAGTATAATTTCAGGTCAAGGATTGTGATTCCACCTGACTTGTCCTTGCTACCCAAGATTTCCTTTACCATTCTGGGTCTCTTCTGGTTCCAGATGAATTTAAGGAATGTTTTCTCTACATCTGTGAGGTATGCTAATGGTAACTTAATTCGAATTGCATGGCGTCTGTACAACAATTTTGGTAGTATGGCCATTTTTGCATTGTTGGTTCTTCCTATCCATGAGCAAAGAATGTTTTTCCATTTATTGAAATCCTCTTCTATCTCTTTTTATATAGTACTGTACTTTTCATAGAATAAATCTACTTTTTTGTTACATTGATTTATAAATATTTCAATTTCTTGGATGCTATTGTGAAAGTTATGGTTTCTCAATTTCTTTCTGTCAGTTTGTTGTTTCTGTATAAGAATGCTATTGATTTTTGAGTGTTGACTTTGTATCCAGCTACACTGCTGAATTTGTCAAGTACTTCAAGAAGTCTTCTTGTGGAGTTTTTTTGGTCTTCCATGTAAAGTATCATGTCATCTGCAAATAATGATAAAACTATCACTTCTTCCTTTCCTATCGTTATTCATTTTATTTCTCTCTTCTCTAATTGCTCTGGCTAATGCTTCCAGCACTGTGTTGACTAGGAGTGGTGACAGTGGACGTCCTTGCCTTCTTCCTGATTTTAAATTAAAAGCTTTCAGTTTTTGTCCATTTAGTATGACGTTGGATGTTTGTCATAGATGGGTTTGATCAGGTTGAGGTAAAGAACATCTATTCCTATTTTCTGTAGAGTTTTTATCATGAATGCATGTTGGATTTTGTCAAAAGCTTTTCTTGCATCTATTGAGATGATCATATGGTTTTTCTGTTTGGCGCTGTTGATATGGTGTATAATGTTAATCGATTTGCAAATATTGAACCATCCCGGCATTCCTGGAATGAATCTGAATTGGTCGTGGTGTATGATTTTCTTGATGATTTGCTGCATTCTATTTGCTAGTATTTTATTGAGTATCTTTTCATCTATATTCATTAAGGATATTTGTCTGTAGTTCTTTCTTGGTTGGGTCTTTCTCAGGTTTTGGTGTCAGTATAATACTTGCTTCCAGAAATGAGTTATGGTGAATTGCTTCCTTTTCAATTTCACTGAAGAGTTTGAGGAGTGCTGGTATTAAATCTTCTCTGAATTTCTTATAAAATTCTGCTGTGAATCCATTAGGGCCTGGGCTTTTCTTTGCTTGGCTGTTTTTAACACATTTTCAATCTCATTAATTGATTTTGGGTTGTTTAGCATTTTTATACCTACTTGACTCAGCCTTGGTAATTCATGCATATCTAGGAATCTGTCCATTTCTTCTTAGTTTTCTATCTTATGGGAGCAAAAATTTTCAAAATAGGCATTAATGATTTTGTCAGTTTCTGTAGAATTTGTAGTAATTTCATTCTTTTCATTCCTTTTTGCATGAATTTGAGTTATTTTCTTTTTTTGATAAGGTTGGCTAGGGTTTTATCAATTTTATTTATTCTTTCAAAGAACCAACTCTTTGATTCATTTATTTTTTATTGGCTTACTTCATTTCAATTGCATTAATTTCTGCACTGATGTTCAAAATCTCCACCTTCTTTGGACTTTGGGCTTGAATTGTTCTTTTTTTCCTAAAAGTTTGAGGTGTAACATTAGGCTATTTATTCGTTCTCTTTCTGTTTTCCTAATGTGTGAGTATAGTGCTATAAATTTCCCACTGAGGACTGCTTTCATTTTGCATCCCATAGATTCCGGTAAGTTGTATCTGCATTTTGATTTGTTTGTAGGTATTTTTAAATTTCTTCTGTGACCCATTGATTGTTCAGGAGGTTTTTGTTTTATTTCCAAGTTTTTGTGGAGTTTTTGGAGTTCCTTTTGTCATTAAATTTCAATTTTATTGCACAGTGGTCAGATAGTATGTGTGGAATACTTTCAGTTCTTTTGCATCTAGGTAGCTATGCTTTATGGGCTAGAGTGTAGTCTGTTTTAGAGAAAGTCCCATGTGCAGCTGAGAAAACTATGTATTCTGATGTTCTGGGGTGTAACACTCTGTATACATCTACTAAGTCCATTTTTTCATAGCTTTGGTTCATATCTGTTATTTCTTTACTGATTTTTTGTCCAGTTGACCTACCTCTTTGCATCAAAGGGGTGTTGAAGCCTCCTATTACAGTAGTGTTATTGATTATATAGGTTTTCATACTTGTTAAGATTTATATTATGTAGTTTGGTGCTCCCATACTTGGTGCATATATGTTTAGGATTGTTATCTCATCCTCTTGCAGTTTTCCCCTAACAAGTATGTAGTGACCTTCTTTATCTCTTTCAATTGATTTCGGTTTGAAGTTTACATTTTCTTCAAACATAAATAGCTACTCCTGCTTTTTTCTGTGCTCCTGTTGCTTGGAGGATTGATTTCTGTCCTTTGACTTTCAGTCTGTGGATTTTCTTTTGGGTAAAATGTGTTTCCTGTTTACAACATATCGTTGGATTTTTGTTTCTTATTCCACTCTACCAGTCTGTTTCTTTTGATTGCTGAATTGAGGCAATTTGCATTTATAATTATAACCCATATATTCTGACTCATCATTGTCATGTTTTTCACTTGTTGTTGGTTTCTTACTTTTTCTACCTGTTTACTTGTTTTCTCTTCTTGAGGGTTCCTTTCTATTGTTGTTCTTGAGACTGCATTCATTTTCTTCTCTCTCTAGAATGTGTTTTAGCATTTTTTGTAAGGATGGTTTGGAATTCATGAAGTTTTTTCAGTTATTCTTTTCTTGGAAATATTTTATTTCTCCATTAAACTGGAAAGATAGTTTGGCAGGATCCATCAACCTTGGTTGGAAACTGTTTTGTGTTAGGACCTGTAATGCATTGCCCAAGCTCTTCTCAATTAGATAATCTGTGTTCGGAAGTCTGCTCTGATTCTGATGGGCTTTACTTAATAGGTGATCTGTTATTTTTCTTTAGCAGCTTTTAATATTCTGTTCTTTTGTTGCAAACCTGGAATCTTGATTATTTAATGTCTGGGTGTAGTTTTATTATGGTTCACAGGGCTTCTGAGTGCAGATCTCCTGTCTCCATCAGGCACACGGAGTGTGAAGACTCAGACTATAATGGGAGCAGGGTTCTGAGTCACTCACTCTCCTCCCAGGAAATAGATGGGAAATACCTGGTTCTCTGGGCAGCATTCACCTGGGAACCATGCCATCAGTGGTCCGAGACCTGCCTGATTCTGCTTCTCCAATCAGTTCACTGTGTGCAGAGAAGCCAAGGGTGGGCCATACCAACAGCAATCCCAGTCTGCGTGCGGGACTACCTGGAGGGTGGGTCACAAGTGAAGCCAAAACCCAAACCACGGTCTCAGCGGTTCATGGAGTGCCCGCACCCAAACCTCACTCAGTGCTGAGCATGTACATGGGAGGTCCCCAAAATCATTGTAATAAAGGAGTAAAAATTCCTTTACATTGGAACTTACAGTACTCTGAAAAAGATCATCAAAGAAGACATCAGGAAATGGAAAGATATGACTTCCTCATGGGTAGGAAGAAACAGCATAATATTACTGGTGATATTCATAAAATTTTTATATAGATTTAATGCAACCCCAATTGAAATACAATTAGGATACCTCACAGAACTAGAGAAGACATTCCTAAAAGTCATTTGGAACCAGAAGAGGCCTACACTAGCAAAAACAATTCTTGTCAACAAAGACAAAGCAGGGAGTGTCAAAATCTCACATTTGAAATTATACTATAGAGCTCCTGTGATTAAAAAAAAACCCATATGATACTGGAAAAAACAGATCTCAGGATCAATGGAACATATTGGAAGAGGCAGAAACAACCTTAATCACACTCAGCCATCCTATCTTTGACAATTGTGCCAAACACACATTCCGGAAAAAAAACCACTTTTTTAAATAAATGGTACTGGGAAAACTGCCTTATACATGCTATAAAGTAAACTAAACCCATGTATAACTCCACACACTAAACTAAAACCACAGTGCATGGAAGATCTAAATATTAATACAGAAACACTATATCTGCTGAAAGAAATAATAAGTGCAACACCTCAAGACATAGGTGTAGGCAAAGACTTATGAACAGAACATTGAAACATGGGAAATACTACAAATAATTGACAACTTGTATGTCATCTTATTAAAAAGCCTTTGGACAGCAAAATAAATCCCCAACAGAGTGAAAAGACAACCCACAGAGTGGGAAGTCATCTTAGCAAGTTGTTCTTCAGACAAAGCACTAATATCTAGAACATATAAATACTGAAAAACCTGATGCTCCATTTAAAGGCCTAATTCAAAGCAGTATATCTGATATGAGCAGACACTTCTCAGAAGTACAAATGGCAAATAAATACCTGAAAAATGTTCAATATCACTGATCATTCAACAGATGTAAATTAAAATAACACAAAGATTCTCACTCAAGAAAGCTTTTATCAACAAATCAACCAATAAAAATGGCTATTTATCTGTGGGGGAAAATGAATCCTTCTCTACTATTGGATTATAGACTGGTCCAACCACTGTGGTAATTACTGTAGATATTCCTCAAAAAATCTTTGACTAGAGGTTCCATTTCACCCAGCTATTCCCCTTCTTCATGTCTTTCCAAAAGAATTAATATTATCAAACATAGCACTATATGTTCACCCATATTAATATCAGCAGAGTTTATAATAGTTAACTATTGCAAACAGTTAAAATGCCCATTAGCCAATGTATGGAAAAAAAAGATGTGGGCTTTTTATACAATGGGATACTACTCAGCCATAAACAGGACTAATTTGATACATGGATAGCTAAATGGTTCACTTTGAGGCCATACTCTTAAGTGAAATAAATATTTACACATGTATAAATATTTCATTGTCTCTCTTGTATGAGAAACTGAAATTACAAATAAGAACTAAAAAGTATAATTGATATTGTGAAACAGGAAGTAATTGTTTGAAGCAAAAGTAGAATGGGGTGTAAAGGGAAAATTAAAAAAGGATACTATGGGAAAAAAGCCTTGTAAATAAGAAAAAGAAGAGAGATTAAAGAGGTAGTACTAAGATATTTCATGTACAGGTGCAAATTCCTTATGGTGATTGTGATCATTGTAAATATCTACATTGTATCGATAAACTTAATTTTAAATATTTAAAGAAAAGATCATCTTTTTAAACATTTTTCAGTCTTGTTATATTGAATGTGTGACAGATATAAATGTCCATATACTGTTATGCTTAGTTTCATACAATCTGTATCCATTATCACTTACTAGAGAAACAGATTTAGTATAATAAAATATAATTGTGTGTAAGATTTACAGGTAGGCTTACAACGTCTGCCTATGGATTCAGGTATAGAATAGTCAAAAATGTCCTTCTGCATGCTGGACAGCCAAATGATCCAGTCAAGGTAGAAGTGCTGGAGCTTTAGTTGGAAGCAAGTTAAACAGTTCCATTTCAGTTATCATAGGTAAGGTGAAATGTCTACATTGTAAAACTAGTGTCTGAGCTTTAGGGCCAAATAGTCTATGCTGGAAGCCTAGGGACAAAGAGAATGATGAAAGTTTGGCACTCTTCCAAAAAAACAGAATTCTTCAATCTTTCCCTTTTCAGTCCACTTGAGCTACCAGCCTGTCGGTTGGTGACACTCACAGCCAGAGAAAATATTCCCTTTCTCTCTTTAGTAATATGATCATTCGGTTGCACCTAGATCTATGCTAAGTGAATCTTGAGCATTTTTTTAACTTTTTTTTTTTATCTTTTTGAGAAAGGTTTTGGCTATGCAGTTCAGGCTTGCCTTGAGCTCACTCTGTAGTTCAGGGTGGTTTGAACTCACTATAATCCTCCTGCCTCATCTTCCTGAGTGCTTTGCTTACAGGCATGTGCCACCACACCCAGTGTTTTACTTAAACTGACACAACAGTTAACTATCACACAAACTAAGGAATTTCAACAACACTGTTTTTGCCTTACCTAAATCTAAAACTAGGAGTATTCCATTAATATTTGTACATTATACACTCTAAGCAATATTTTCTTCTTTGCTGACCATTCTTAAATGTTGTTATTATAGTTCAACAAGAGCATACATCTTCAATTTAATTGAAGGTGTCAGTTCATAAGACTTTGTTGATCAACTGTACTGAATCACAAGATAAGGAATCAAGGATTCATGCTGAAAAGCACTTGCAGTGTATATCTTGGACCCTATTATGGTTGATACATTGTGTCAACTTGGGGAGTCTAGAGGTTTGGCTAAGTAACTCTGCAGTTGTAAAACTTGGAGTAAAAATGACATGCCCTTACCCTTCTGGGATGTTGTTTATTGTGTTAGTTTGGAAAGTGTAAAAGGTTAACTATGTGACTCAGAAGGGAGCTGGGGTGCTTATTTGTATTCATGCTGAACCTGTGAAAGAGGAGGGCATGGAGATTCTGTGAGTGCTACACGCCCCTTGGGTGGGGGTAGGCTGTTTACAATGTAAGGGAAGAGAAGAGGCTGCTTGCAGCCATTCCTCCCTTTTGCTCTTGTGGTTTTTGCTGTGCTCTGCTCCCATGAACAGTTTGCCCTCTGCCATGTGCCACTCTATCTCAGAACCAACCAAGTAAGGACTGAAATCTCCACAAACTTTAAGCTAAATAAACCTTTCCTTCCTTCATTTTGGGTGTTGGGTATCAGCAACGAGAGAAAAGTAACCAAGACAGACCCTGTTCATATTTTGCTCAATTTTCTACATCAGTTATCTTGTGCTGAGTCAGTCTTAAAATTGTCAAATAGTCACTTTGGTTAAGGGTGCTCAACTATTTTCTGGATTTGCCTGCAACTCAACAAAATTTCGTGTTTTTCAAAAATGCTATTCTCACTACACCAAAATTTTTATGCAACAGGTTCATTTGACTTCAGTGTAAGATTAGGATATTTGATCAAATAACCTTATTCATTAAGATCTTGTCATTGCTTATGAAATATGCAATATTTCAGCCTTCCTATATTTGCATTTTAAAAGAGCTGTGCTTTAAAGTAGTAGACTCTCTAATACTAGAACTAATATAAAAACTTCTCTTTCACAAGGATAACCTTTGTAGTGTACTACAAATAGCCTATAAGAAAACATCTAAGCTTTTGTTTCTCTGTAAGATATAATTTGAGATTATTAGAGAGCATTTTATTGAAGAATTTTAAGAGATGTGAGAAGATGCTAAAATCGTTGTGTTCTTGCATATTTGAGAAAGTTTTTCTTTTACATTAAATAACAACATCTGAGATAGATATAGAATTACAGGGCTGGAGTCTTTTACCTTTATTTGTTTTACTATTTTCTTGAATTCACAATTTTGAGGCTAAGGTGAGCTTTTGTTTTGCTTTGTAAGCCATCTATTTCTTTTGTTAGAATACTAGTAATTTTCTTTCTTTGTCATAGAAGTTCAAAAATTTTATAAGAATACAAATTGATTTTAAACACTTTCTAATATTTTTCCAAGTACTTTTGAAACTTAAATATCTGTTTCCTTTCCTTCAGAGTTTTACTTTGTTATGTCTTGCAACTTGCTGATAGTTTCTCTTACACATCCCAAACATATTAATTATTGGATTTTAGATGAGGGTACTCTACCTTTCATATCAATTATCTTTAAATCTAGATTCTCATTCCAGTTCTGTCACTAGTAATTTATGTGACATTAGACAAGATTTACAACCTCTGTTCTATAAGTCACTTCTACAGTGAGATTAAAAACGCAGGCATAATAGCTATATATACCTCTAGTTATAGCACTCTAAGACACAGAGAGAGGTGCGTATTTAAGTCAAGACTAGATAATTTAGTGACTTAGCTAGAACCTGTCTCAAAAAACAGGGTAGGCTGGACTGAGAATGACTTTCAGTATTCAATTTGCAGTACTCTAAAAATGTAGTTATTGATTTATTGTGAGTTTTGAATGAGAGAATTTTGTAAAGCTAAATTTAGCACAGTAGCCTATAGTGGTTATCATGTTAGCTATTAATAGATGCGAAAATAGATATGAAAATGAGGTAATGAGATATTTATTACATTACATTTGTCAAAGCAAAATAGAGGATTCTTTATTGTGAAACATGCTTCAACACAAAATATTTTTTACAACTCTCCAGTGCACAGAAAGATAATCAATAACAAAGCAACATTTTCTAAGCACTGTGATTTAGTCTTCATTTGAATATATTATCTTGGTTAATACAATTTCCTCATTTGTCTTGCTTTCTCTTGCTTTGTGAGCTCTTTGGCAGGACTGGGATTAAGTATGCTGGAGTGGATGTAAATATTCTAACATATCGAGTCACTGAATATTGTTAGTTACACCAAGTCACATGAGGTTAAGGGAAGACAGCAATCCTTGAGTCTTGAGAAAAATATTAGTGAGCCCCACAGCATAGATACATAATTTAGATAGTATTTCAAACCCACACACAAATTAATTTAGCTAGCTATAATGCCATTTAAAGTTATGAAGGAATCATGATTTGTGATTTTTCTTCCTTCAAGCATTGCCTAAGTAATTGCTTTCATGGTTGTAAGGTTGCAAATTTGTATTAGGCAGTGAACAGCTCACTGAGCTTAAGTTGTGTGACTGGAGAGAGCCTGGCAAGAACTTCCTGAGGAAAAAGTTCAGTGTTTTTGTAGGAAGGGTGACTATAAGCACACAAACTTACAAATGAATTTTTCCAAGAGTTCAGCATATGGGCTACATACAAAGTAGTTTCAATGCTGCAAGTAGGGAGTTTTCCTTCTTTTGACAGGATGCATGTTGCTTAAATGTATTATTTGGAAGTGAAGTGGAGATTGCTTTGAAGAAAAATTTCCATATATTTCCTTTTTTGATTAAATTTTTATGTGTCTCTTGCTGGCCTGTAAAAATCTATAATGTTTATCCTTCCTGAGAATAGTGAACCTATTATAATATAAGTATCTATGAATTTCTAATATTCATCAGAGAACCTAGTACCTGAAATGCACTGAATATTATTTTTTTTTATTTTAGAAACATAAAAGTACAAAAACATATTGACAATACTTCGAAGATAACAATATGTAAAGCAGCAACAAGCGGTGTTTTTTTTTCTGTTGTTGTTGTTGATGTTGTTGCTGTTGTTGATGTATGCCTGTTTTCTTTCTTGTCTCTGGATTTTTGGTTCTTGTGTTTTTTTTTTTGTTTTTTTGTTTTTTTTTTTCT
>PVLD010033746.1:0-13354 GCA_004027595.1 Dinomys branickii
GTCTGACTAAATTTGCATGTCTGTATATGGGACCATACATCTACAATTCGAAGATATCAATGGATAAAGCAACAACTACTGTTGAGACCATATCACCTTGTCTATAGATTAGTTGTGATTGTACTATTTTCTATGATAATGGGTGTCTGTTTGTCAATATGTTTTTGTACTTTGATGTTTCTAAAATAAAAAAAATAAATAAATAAAAAAAAATTTCGCACCTTAACTCTTTTTTTAAAAATTTGAATTAAAACTCTCATACTGTACAATTAATGTCATCAGAGTGTATGATTCAGTGGCACTTAGCACATTTACAATGTTGTGCACCACACAAGAGAATGTGTGATACCGGAGGAACACTGGTCTAGTTTCAAACCTTATCATCGCTGAAAAAATCTCTCAAGAACATCATTAAATGACACTTCTCATTTCTCCCTTACCCTCATCCCCTGGCAACCCGTGACTGTCTACTTTCTGACTCCATGGGTTTGCTTCTTCTGCATATTTTGTATGAGAGGAATCTATACTATGTGGCCTTTTGCATCTGGTTTCTTTCTCTTAGTATAATGTTTTTGAGGTTCATCTAAGTTATAGCCCATATTAATAGTTTTCATGGCTGCATAATATTCCACTGTATGGACATACCACAGTCTTCTTAATTCTTACCTCTGTGGCCCAGGGGTTCTTAAAATATGATCTTTAGACCAGTAGCATCAGCATTCTACAAGAACTTGTTGGAAATGCAAATTCTCAGGTCAACCCCCTTTCTTAAACTCTAGATGATGGGGGAAAGAAATCTGGTTTTTGTCCAGCCCTCCTACCCTGAGTGATCCTGATGCATGCTCACCAAGAAGGCCTACTTCAGTAAGTAATCTCTTCATTAATGTCATCTTATTTGAAGCATCTCAAGTAAATACATTTCCTGTTGGGACCCTAATTAATATACTTTACTCCTCCAGCTGGGTCAAATGGAACCTCTAGTTTCAGTTTTTTTCAGCAATCTCCATACTGATTTCCATAGTTGTTGTACTACTTACAATGGAGAAGGTTTCGTTTTCCCTGACAGAGCCACCAACATTTGTTACTGGCTGATTTCTTGATAACAGTCATTCTTTATGGAGTGAGGTGGAATCTCACTGTTATTCTAATTTGCATATCTCAAATTACCCGTGATGTTGAACACTTTTTCATGTATGTATATACTGTGTGCACTTCTTCCTCTGAGAAGTTGCTATTCATTGCAGATGCCCAACTTTGAATTGGGTCCTCAAATTTTGGAAGAGTCTGCCTCTTTTGAGTTCTTTATATATTCTAGATATCAGTGTGTTGTCTGAGGAACAGCTGATAAGAAATTTTTTCTATTATGTAAGTTGTCTCTTCATTCAGTTGGTGGTTTCTTTTGTTATGGAAAAGCTGTTTAATAGCATGAGATCTCAGTTGTTGATTCTATGCAATATTTCCTGTGCAATTGAGGTTTTGTTCATAGAGTCTTTCCTATACCTATGTCTTCAAGAGTTTTACCTATTTTATCTTCCAGCAGATGGTTTCTGTTTTAATGTTTAGATCTTTGATCCACTTCAATTTTGGTTTACTGCATGGCATCTAGATTTAATCTTTGGAATGTGGAAAGCCAGTTTCCCATTTATTAAAGAGGCTTTTTCCAGTGAAGGTGTTTGGCCCCTTTGTCAAAGATAAGGTGGCAGAGTGTGGTTTGGTGTTGTTTTCTGCATTCTCTATTCCATTGATTCCCAGGTCTGTTTTTTTTGCCAGTACCATGATGTTTTTATCACAGTAGTTTTGTAGTATAATTTCAAATCGGGCATTGTGGTGCCCCCTGCCTTGCCTTTGTTGTCCAGAATTGCTTTTGCTATTCTAGACCTCTTCTGATTCCAAATGAATTTTTAGGATTGTTTTCTCTAATTCTGTGAAGTAGGTTATTGGTATTTTGATCAGGATTGCATCAAGTCTGTGCAACAGTTTTGGCAGTCTGGCCATTTTCACTATATTGTTTCTCTCTACCCAAGAATGAGGGTTACCTTTCAATTTTCTGATATGTTCTTTGATCTCTGTTTTTCAGAGTACTATAGTATTCAATGCAAAGGTGTTCTACTTGCTTTGTTAGATTGATTCCTAAGTATTTCATTTTTCTTGATGTTCTTGTGAAAAGTATTGTTTCACTAATTTCTCAGTGAGTTTGGTATTTGTGTACAGGAATGCTATTGGCTTTTGAGTGTTGATTTTTGTATCCTGCCATGCTGCTGAATTTGGTTATTAATTCCAGGAATCTTTTGGTTGACTTTTTGGGTTTTCTATGTAGAGTATCATGTCATCTGAAAATAATGATAATTTAACTTCTTAATTTCCTATCCTTATTCCTTTTATTCCTGTCTTTTGTCTAATTGCTCTGTTCTGGCTAATGTTTCCAGAACTGTACTAAATAAGAGTGGTGATAGTGGACAGCCTGTCTTGTTCCTGATTTTAGAATGAAAGCTTTCAGTTTTTGCTCATTTAGTATGATGTTGGCTGTTGGTTTTATCAGATGGCTTTGATCAGATAAAGACCATCTCTTTCAATTTTGTGTAGAGTTCTTTTTTATTTTTATCATGGATGGGTGTTGGACTTTGTCAAGTGCTTTTTTTGCATCTCTCGAGCTGATCATATGGCTCTTGTCTTTGGCTTTGTTAATATGATGTATTACATGTATTGATTTGCATATGTTGAACCATCCCTATATCCATGGGATGAACCCTACTCTCTAATGGTGTATAACCATCTTGATGATTTGCTGCATTCTGTTTGCCAGGATCTTATTGAGGACTTTTGCAACTGTGCTCATTAGGGAGATTGGCTTGTAGTGCTCCTTTTTGGATGGATCCTTCTCTGGTTTTGATTTCATGGTAATACTTGTTTCCAGAAATGAATTTGGGAGTATTGATTCCCTTTCAATTTCATTAAAGAGTTTGAGAAGTAATGGTATTTGGTCTTCTCTAAATTTCTTGTAGAATTCGACAGTGAATCAATCAGGACCTGGGTTTTTCTTTGTTGGTAGGTTTTTAACTATATCTTCAATTTCATTGACTGATATTGAGTCATTTAGAATTTTTATATTTTCTTGTTTAAGCTTTGGTAATTCATAAGTATCTATGAATCTCCTCATTTCTTCTATGTTTTCTAATTTATTAGAATATAGATTCTCAAAGTAGCTATTGATCTTCTGGATTTCTGCAGGATCTGTTTTGAGTTTGCCCATTTCCTTTCTAATTGCATGGATTTGAGTCTTTTCTTTCTATTTTTTTTTTTTGATAGAGTTGGCTAAGGTTTTGTCTATTTCATTTAATCTTTCAATGAACCAGCTCTTTGATTCATTGATTCTTTGTACTGTTTCCTTAGTCTCAGTTGCATTAATTTCTGCTCTGATCTTTTTTATTTCCTCCTTTGTATGCATTTTGTGTTTAACTTGCTCTTCCTTTTGTACAAGCTTAAGCTTCAATATTGTTTATTTGAGTCCTTTCTGTTATTCTGATGTGAGAATTCGGTGCTGTGAATTTCCCTCTTAGGACTGTTTTCACTGTTTCCATAAATTCTCGTATGTCATATTGGCATTATTGTTTAATTGTAGTACCTGTCTAATTTCTTTTTTGATTTCATCTGTGATCCATTGATTGTTCAAGAGGATGTTATTTAACTTCCATGTGTTTATCAAGTTCTTATGGTTTCTGTTTCCATTGATTTATAATTTCATTGCACTATGATCTGATAATATGCCTGGGATAATTGCAGTTCCTTTGCATTTACTTAAGCACATTCTATGAGCTCTATGAGGTCTTTTTTGAGAAAGTCCCATGTGCAGCTGAGAAGAATGTGTATTCTGTTATGGGGTGAAATATTCTGTAGATACCTACTAAGTCTGTTTTTTCAAGGTTTGGCTCAACTGATATATCTTTGTTGAGTTTTTGTCTTGTTAATCTATTTCTGATGTGGAGTATTGAGTTCCCCCATTACAACTGTATTACTGCTTATATGACTTTTCACGTCCATTCATATTTTTTATGTAGTTGGGTGTGTCGGTGTTTGGGCATACATACTTATGATTGTTACTTCTTCCTCTTGAATTGTTCTGTTAGTGACCTTATTTTTCTCTTTTGTTCAGTCTTGGCTTGAAATCCACTTGGTCTGCAAATAGAACAGCTTCCCCTGATTTCTTTCCTCGCTTGTCTCTCGTAGAGTATTGTTTTCTATCCTGTGACTTTCAGTCTGTGAATTTCTTTTTGAGTTAAATGTATTTGTTGTACGCAGCATATTGTTGGAAGTTATTTCTTGATTTATTCTACCAGTCTGTTTCTTCTGATTGGTGAATTGAAACAATTTAGATCAATAATTGTAACTGATATGTATTGACTTATCCTTGTCCTATTATTTTCTTGTTGTTGTTCACCTTTCTTTCCCCCTCTGTTTAATTGTTTACCTTGCCTGGTGGATTAATTCTACTGGGAGATCATGAGATTTTTGTCTTCATTGTCTTTTTTTCTAGAATATTCTTCAGAATGTTTTGGAGTGCTGGTTTAGTGGTCATGAATTTCTTCTGGTTTTATCATGGAAGCGTATTTCTTCATAAATTTTGTGAGGTTTATCAATCTGGATTGGAGGTTGTTTTCTGTTAGGACCTGAAATACTTCACTCCAAACTCTCCTGGACTTAAGTGTTTGTGTCAAGTAGTCTGCTGTGATTCTGATAGGCTTTATAAATTATTTGTTTCTTCTCTCTAGTAGCTTTTAGCATTCTGTTCTTGTGTTGAATTTCTAGAATTCTGACTATTATATGCCTTGGTGTAGTTTTTTTCTGATCATGGCTAACTGGAATTCTGCATGCCTCACATACAGATGTCAAATTCTTTTTCCATACTTGGGAAGTCTTCTGTCACTACTCCTGTGAACATTTTTTATGTCATTTGTCCTATCTCCTGAGTTGTAATTGATTTTAATTAACCTTATATTCTTCTTCTTTGCATCATCTTGCAGCTGTTGGATAAACTTCTCTTGCCTCCTTGCTATTTTTAAGAGACTTTAATTTCATAATTTCTGACCACAAACCTGTCTTGTAGATCTGATAGTGTGTCCTATTGGTTGATTCTGCTGCAACTGAGCTGGATGATGTTTGGAGTTTTTCACTTCAATGTCCCCTGGATTTGCCTTGGGTGACGTACAGGTCTGGGTTTGCATCTTGTTCTGTATTTTCTTATTTTCTGTGTTTTTCAATTTGGGTTTTGCTCTGATGCTTATGATAGATGGCTTTATTATTAGTATCAAGACTTCTTTACTAAATGACTCCTTTTTGGAGTTTCTTTCTGGTGTAGCTGGCTTTTGGTTTTTGAGTTTGTCCCAAGATCTGCTTCCTCAATATATTAGAGATGAAAAGGTGCTATTTGCTCTAGCACCCTATTCTTTGGTACTCAACTATGGTATTGTTTATTACCCTCAGACAGTATCAGTATTGGTGTACAAAGAAGAACAGCTGATCATAACAATTATGTTGCTGTGGCTAAAGTATTACAATCAGTAATAACAATAGTGTCACGCACAATCCAGAAGGTGACAAACCTGATAGCTGCTAATTTGCCACCTTTAACTATGGGTGCAAAATTTATAATTATATAAGAAAGTCTAAAACAAATTAGAAAATTATATACAGTAAACATACCCTCAATAGAGCAATTTTACCCCCATAGTAGAAAATTTTAAAAAGATGAAAGAAAGAAATACAGAGATAAAGAAGAGAAAGAAGTTAGAAGCAAAACTGAAGGACAAAGGAAGATCACCCAAGCTTTGGGAAAGTGGTGAAGAAGACAGGAGGGAAAGAAGAACAAAACAAGAATGGAACAAAACAAAAAGCTAAAAGCAATGTTCACATTTGTGGAAAAACATAAATAAACTGTCAAGAAAGAAAGAAAAAATGGAGAAATGCAAAGAAAAAGCCAAAAAGGAAAAAGATTTCTCTGTGATTTCAAGACAGTGCGTCTCTTCTGGGGTCCACAGTTTTGTGGTTATGTCCAGTACAGAAGATGTCCCTTCTGTCACTGGCAGACAAAGAGCAGACAGAGCCCTGATCCATGCTGAATGCTCCCAGCAAGCCGGCAGGAAGGTTAATACAGGTCACTGGATAATTCCAGCAACACCCCCATTAGGAATAGGGTGGGGTTCTAATTCTGATGCTCTCAACTCCACAGAAGTTCAGGTTGGTTTTGGCCTCTGGTTGTGTCTTGGGACCTGAGTTGGTCATTTACAATACTCTGAGTGCCTCTTGCTTGCTGCTGTGACCTGTGAAGCCAGTGGGGACCTGAGAGGGGGTGATGGGAGATTAAAAATAATAGACACATAATAAAAGGAAAGCTGGGACTGAATGGGACCTTCCCTCTCTGATGGAGAGGCAGCAGAAAGCTAGCATGATCTGAGTCTCGATCTATACACAGTAAAAAGGGGGAAGCATGTGATGGGGCCTAAAGTGCAAGATGTCAGTGCTTTGCTGAGAACACTGACAGTCAAACAGTCTCAGAGTTACCTGTGCTGTAGTTAATGGGGAGGAACACCAAGGCTGGACACTTGCTGGACTAGCTTTGCTCAAGTCCCAACAATTTGTTCACACGGTTTGCCTAGGGAGCTCTGTGTTCTTGGGGGTAGCCTTGCTCCAGTTTAGCTGCTTGCCACAGCTTACCTGACCACAGTTCCCTGACCCTGCATGTCTCCCGCACTTTTCCTTTACCCAGTCACTGTAAGTCCTGAGATGAAGCCAACCAAGGGATGTTCTGAGTCCCAGTTTCAGTTGGCCCCTCCTTAAAATTACATCTGGCCAGGTACCCTGTCCAGGGGACATGGCTGATACTTGGACTGGAGTCACTCACCAGCTGTGGTAGTTGACAGCATCTACTGCTCCATTCCATTGGAATATTTCTCCCTGGAGGCCTCTGGAGTCACCTACCCTCATTGCATCTCTATAGATTCAACCCTCCTCTCTCACACTATGAGCCATGTGCTGGGGAGAAAGTGCAGTTTGCTGCCTCCTTTTCCTGTATTGGGGTCTGTCTCTTCACTTTCTGTGTGGGCTCCAATTTTCCCTTCAGATCCTTCTTGGGTTCCGGGGATCCATTTCCCTCCTTTTCTTCCCCAGTGTCTGAATTCTGAAATCTTGAAGAGATTGATTTGTTGCTGTCTACCGCTCTGCCATCTTCTCAGAACCTAGGATTGGATATTGAGGGGCCACAGCCAAGACACCACTCAATAGACCATCCTAAAAGAAAGGCCAGTGTAGAAACTAGTAAGACATTTTTGCTTGCAGGCAGCACTGCTGTTACAGCCTTAAAGTGATCAAGAATGAAGACTGTCTTTGGAGTAAGGCAGGCTAACAATGGAATTTATTTCTGCTGTTTGCTGCCAATTATTTGATGAAAGAGAGCACGTGATCCTGTGTAGGATTCACATTGAATATGTGACTAACTTCGCATCTTCTGGGTTGCTACCGTAGTAACAAGAATAATTAACCTTAATCTCTATGTCTTTCTGCTCCACTACCCATCTCTCCCACTCCATTTCATCCTGGATTTGCTTTGAAGTCCTTTGGGGAAACAGTCAGAAGCTCTATCTACCTCCATTTGTGCGTTGATTATATCCCTTCTCCGGTTTTATCAGGCTGCCTGTTCCTGTTGCCTGTAGAACCCTTTCCTTGGTGATAAAGCAAATACATATGAAATCTCAGACACTGAAACAGAGTTCAGCAATTAGAAAACACAGAAGTGACATCAGGTGGGCCAGTGTCTAGTCCCCCTTTGTCAATTCAGAACATCTATTTGGTCAGTCCAGGTACCTGACTTTATTGCTGTCATTAGAAGCTGTCAGTCAGAAGAAGTGAAACCTGCATTTCCCACTGAGGTGCTGAATATTAACAACTTACATTTCCTGCCAGGAATTTAGGACTAGTTCACTTTTTTAAAAATAAGAAAATTCTCAAGTTCTGTTCACAAGTGTGTATTGAGTTGTAGGAGTGAAGAGGCAAGCAACTTAGTTTTTGGTACACATTTCTCACCAAAAAGAAATAGAAGGGATAATGGTAACAGGTTCTTGTGGTAGCCTGTGCCATGTCCCTCCACTCTATCTGATTTTGGAGCAAGGGGAGCGGATAGTTCCTTATAATTTAGTTAGTATCCCACATAGTGATTGTGCTATGACGTCTCTTTTTTGTTGTTTTCTCCAAAGCTTCAGTAGTGGGTTTAGCCTTGCTCAGGCACAACTCAGAAATGTGTGAGAATTAGCATACCAGATAAACCAGCAAGCAACAGATGATAAGAAAGGCCCAGCCTCCTTGTCCGCTGGTGGAACAATCCTGTGGTTCATTCCAGGTAGCTCTTAAGGGTTTCCCAAAGGAATTGAGCATCATTTGCCCATGGAGACAGGCAAAGTGTCTTCTTTGTGGGTGTGGCTGACACTATTAATTGCAATTTAGGTCCCATGGGAAACAGACTTCAATGTGGACATTAGCATGAAAATTTATTGGATAATATTTTGGCAGCAAGCACTGCAGAAGGAAAGGAAAGGAAAGGAAACAGGATTGGGCAGAGATAGGAAATGAATCCTGATTCAGTAAGACTTTCATGTGTAGGACTCTGGAATTCTCCTGTCCTCGTCCTTGGTAAGCTCTTCAAAGTTCATACTCAACAGTTATTTGTGTAATCCTGATTCCTAATCAAGTGCTTCATTTCTGATCCCTTATTCAAATATCTGCCCATCTTCTTGAAAACACCTGGCTATGTGATGATAGATTCTTGGAAATTAAAATTAGTAAGACATTGTATTAGTCAGGGTTCTCCAGAAAATCAAAACCAATAGGATATTGCTCTCTTATGCAGACATAGAGAAAAGAGATTAGGATGTACTGGTTTATGAGACTATAGAGGCGGAGAAGTCTCACAATATTCTGTATGTAAATCACAGTCCTGGAAAGTGGATAACACACTTCTAGTACATGTTCTTAGGCCTGACAACTGGTATGAATTCCAGTCTGGATCCAAAGGCCCAAGAACCAGAAGTGCTGATGTCCAGCAGGAATAAATAATGGATAGCCCAGATCAAGCAGAGAGGACAATTTTGTTCTTTCTTTTCCTTTCTTGTTTTTTCAGGGCCTCTAGCAGATTGGATGATGTTCATCCACATTGATGAGGGAAGATCTTCTGTACTCAGACTACTGAGTTAAATGCCAGTGTCTTCTAGAAACACCTTCATAGCCATACCAAGAACTAATGTTTTACCAGCTACTTGGACATCCTTTAGTCCAGTCAAGTTGACAAATAAAATTAACCATCGCAGACAAAGGATTACCCATTCTCATAGGGGACTGGTTAACACAGAAGAGTTTTAAATATACCCTGACAAATTCATGAAAATAGTACAAATAAGACAGAGTGATCGGCATATTTTGGTCAAAAATCCCAGCTCATGTAATGTCAACTATAAACAACATCATAGACCAGATCTAAATTGTAAGATTTAGTCCCAAAGGAGATGAATGAACTGCCTGGTGGTCATATTTTCTTCTCATCATCTTACATCTTTGGAGGTTAGCTGGTCTAACCTTTACTTGGGGTTTGGTTTTTCTCTGCACAATCTTTGCAAGGTGATCATCAAATGTTTGTTTAGCTCTGGCTATGTCTGGTGATTTTATGTTTCCTGACTAGAGTGGATAGAGAGGCAGGAACACCTCCTTGACCTCATCTATTGAATCTAGTTTTGCTGAGCGTCTTCCCTTTCTCCTTGCCAGCCCTGGCTGACATGTTGTATAATCTTATCCAAGTGAACAAACCCTCATTTTCTTTAGCATTCACCAAATGACATCTTGGCAATCCTGTCCATTCTTGCTCCTAAGTATCTTTTGAATCTTTTTCTCTTACCTTGATAATCAATCAGTATAGAAAATAAGACCAAAAGCCACATGATCATTCGTATCCATGCCTCTCTTTTTTAACCTCTCTTCTCTGGCCACAAGAACTATAACATTGTCTTAACTGCCTCTCAGAATTTCCTTTCCCCTTTTCACCGACTTCTTGCTGTTACCAGAGAGATCTTTCCCGGGTGAATATATGACCATACAATTTTCCTGTTCAAAGCAGTTCAGTAGATTCTCTTCACATAAAGGATCACAGTAGTGCTCTTCACATAAAGGAAAAAAAGAAAACCTGTTCCTAAGGTTTGCACCGTTCCACCAATCATGGCCCTTGATACTTCCCTTGGCAGCTGATGTCCTAGCTGTTTAGAATATATTATAGCCTCTGGCTTACTACATCCCTTCTCTTGTCCCTAATCTTTACATAGATGGATCCCTCTGCCTGGACTGTGCTCCTCTGATGTACATGAATATGTTCTGCTCATTATTCAAGTCTGAGTTTACTACTAACTTCCTCTGCCAAGGCTTCACTGAATGGCTACTCATCTCTGTGGGTTAGAGATTATTCCTTCCTTCCTTCCTTCCTCCCTCCCTCCCTCCCTCCCTCCCTCCCTCCCTCCTTCCTTCCTTCCCTCCCTCCTTCCTTCTTCCTTCCTTCTTCCTTCCTTGTTTCCCTTCCTTTTGTTAGGGTACAGCTTATAGTTTACAGTAAATTGGACCCCTTTTTAAACACACGGTCATCGATGTACCTCATGTCACAAATGCTTTTATCTGCAAACAATTTGGTTTTCAAGGAGAAACGTTTGGCAAAATTTTGTTTCGGTTTGCAAACTGTATCAGGTGACAAACACAACTGCAGCTATCTTTACAACACGAACACGAACGACCATCTTTTCCAGTCATAGAACAAATTAAGTTCATGAACCAAGGTGCCACTGTTTATTTATAAAACATCTGCAGGATCTCAAAGGCTCCCTCCTGTTTCTGTAGCTGGGACTACAGTTTTATTCCTGTTACAAGACCATATTGTCCCCGTTGCTATAGTTTAGTATCTTTCCTGTGTTTTAAGGTAAATCCCTCTTCCTTGTTTTCTGTTTTTTAGAATAGTCTTGGCCATTCTTGTTTTTTTGCTTTAACATGTGAAGTTTGGAATAAATACAAGTTACATGACAAGTTCTATTGGGGTTTTCAGTAGAATTTTGTGGAATTTAAAAATTAATTTGTGGAGAATTGTCATTCGTGATGTAAATTTGCCTTCCTGTCTACAGTATGATATGCTATTTACTCAGGCCTCTAAAATGTTTGAATAATGTTTCATAATTTTCTTCATACTTCACATGTACTTTTAGATTTATTCCCAGTTGCCTTATGTTTTGTGAATAATTTTAAAAAGTCTCTATATATTTTCTAATTGGCTATATTTGCTGTATAAAAATAACTGCTGGGAATTTTTAAATGTTGAACTTAAATCAAACAATTCAATTGAAATATCTCATTTGTTCATTTTTAGATTTTCTAGGAGTTCAGTGTAGCAATCATATTCCAGGCAAACATTGACAAAATGTTCTTATTATTTTATAATCCTTGTATCGTATATTCTTTATTCCCCCTTACTGAATGGGCTGGGATTTTTAGGAGGACAGAGGAGTAAGACTGTATTTGAATATCATTTTTAACTTTAAAGGAAATTCTCTTGAGGTTTAACCATGACGTACTGGTGGTCTCTACTTAGGGTGGGTCAACTTACAATTTTTTATTTTCTGACTTTACACTAGTACAAAAGGACCATATATGCAGTAGAAATCACACTTTAAATTTTGCCCTTTATCTGGGAGAGGGTTATGTGGTATAGTACTCATGCTGCCGGACCATGGCAGTGAGTCACAGCTCCCAGTCAAACATGTCTCACCAATGTACTGTACTTTGTTGCTAAGTTAGTTACGAATTTGAGTTAAAAGTTAAAAGTAAGTGGACTTTTAACTTACGGAACACTTTCAGCTAGGTTTATCAGGATGTAATCCTATCACGACTTGAAGAGAATCTATGTTTATTACAACTTTTATTATTATTTAAAGTACATTTTAAGGTTAAAAATCCTATTTCTTATTTGCTAAAATTGTAGAAATGACTGTTGAGTTTTACTGAATACTTTTTCTGCAGCTATTGGGATGAGGGTATGTTTTTTACCTTTTGCTATGTCAGCATGCTGCACTGTATTTTCAAATTTTCTGGCTTTTAAACATCTTTACTGGGCTTCCGGGAAGATGGTGACCAGGTGAGCAGCAAAGGAGCGATCCTCCTTGATAAACACCACCAGCTCGAGACAGACTTGGCGAGCGTGAATGCCGGGACCTCAGCTGGGAAGATCAAACTGAACATGTTTCTCTGAGCTGCTGGGGGAGATGCGGTAGGGCGGCCCAAACTGCCGTGGTGAGACGCGGGAAAGCCCCAAACGCTGAGAGCCGGAGACGCTCCGCGCGGGTAGGGGGCTTGGCTGGGTCCGAGCACCCTGGGGGCCACAGCTAGCTCGGTCCCTCCTGCCTCCCGAGCCGGCGCAGCTTTCCAGCGACTCCCGACAGAGATCGGCTTTTTAGCAGCGGCAACGCCCGGCAGTCTCACATTTTGCGCGCATCGGGCAGGCTGCGCAGCCTAGACCCTCAGCCAGGGCGGCGCGAGCAGCATAGGAGCGGAGCATCCCGCTCCCTCCCCCAGACCCGGAGAGCGCAAGGAAACAAGTGGCTGCGAGCAGCGGATCGCGAGCATAGCACAAAAAACTGGCACCTTGGAACCTTCCTGCCTGCAGGGACTCCGAAAACTGGTGAGCTATCTGCGCTCGCGACCAGATCACCGAGTGGGGGAGGAGATCCATCCCTATACCTGCAGGGAACCCTGGGAGGGCGGGGGAGCGGTCTTACACACCTCACTCAGGTCTCTAGCTAGGGAGTGGCTAACCAACATCTGTACAGCCTTTTAAGCAGAACTCTCAGCAGAAAGCTTAAGAGACATTCCCCCAAAGAAAAGTCATTGGAGCAGCCTCTGCAGCAGACCTTTGCCTGCTGAACTGACTGGGGAATCTACTGCTCAATATTTTGAATCTGATACCCAAAAAAGGGAAGACAGAAGAACAAATCTCAGCAGAAAGCTTAAGGGACATTCTCCCAAAGAGAAGGAATCATTGGAGCAGCCTTTGCAGCAGACCTCCGCCTGCTGAACTGCCTGTGGAATTTATACCTCCACATTTTGAATCTGATACCCAAAAATGGGAAAACAGAGGAACAAAACGCAGTCTCAAAACTCAACCCCACCCAGAACAAGTTTTGAAGATGAAGATACAGGGGAACCAGGAAGCCTCATAACTTCAAGATATGAAATGATTGCATCCGAAATTAAACAACTCCAACAGGCCATGAAAGAGCTTAAAGCAGAAATA
>PVLD010033747.1:0-13349 GCA_004027595.1 Dinomys branickii
TTGGTAATTCATTCCTAAATTGCTCTTGTAACGTTTCCATTTGTTTCCTATTTTCTTCTAGTATTTTGTCTATTTCTTGTCTGTGTGAATGGAACATTTCTTCCATCATTGTTTTCAGCTAGTTTTTTGTCTGAGAAATCATTGCGGGTATGTGGGTTATTTCTGCTTTGAGCTCTTTCATGGCCTGTTGGAGTTGTTTTATTTTGGCTGCAATCGTTTCATAACTTGAAGTTATGAGGCTTCCTGGTTCCCCTGTATCTTCACATTCAAAACTTGTTCTGGGTGGGGTTGAGTTTTGAGACTGCGTTTTGTTCCTCTGTTTTCCCAATTTTGGGTATCAGATTCAAAATGTGGAGCTATAAATTCCACAGGCAGTTCAGCAGGCAAAGGTCTGCTGCAGAGGCTGCTCCAATGGTTACTTCTCTTTGGGAGAATGTCCCTTAAGCTGTCTGCTGAGATTTCCGCTTTTACTCCCTACCCCAAGACCTGGCCGGGGCGAATAGACAGCTCGCCACACCAGGATTCTTGCAGATAGGCCACTCAGGTGTTCCTCCCTGGGTGGAGCTCCTTCCCCCCTCACAAAACCCGTTGGGGTGCCTAATTAGGTCTTCCCACCCGGGAGATCCCACAGTCCTTAAAGTTGCTTTGATGTCTCTCGCTGGGCTGAGCTTCTTCCCGATTCAGGAAAAACCGGTTAGAGCGCGCACTTAACTCACCCTGTGATGGTGCAGACAGGAATGCTGTTCAGATGTTTTTCCCTGGATGGATCTTTTCCCCGACACAGAAATCCCGCCGGCCGGTCGCTGTTGCTCCAGTTCGCACAGCGCTGGCTGCGGGGGTGGGGTTCTGAGAGGGATCTCGGAGCGCTGCCCAGTTTGGCGCAGTTTGTCCCAGTAGCGCGTTCTCTGTCGGGTTCAGGAGCTGAAGCCATTCTTCCCTCCACACTCGCTCTCTCGGCTGGTCGTCTTCTTCCCGGAAGACCTCATTTCTGTCTTCATATTGCTATATTTCATTGTTTGGGTGGTAATCCTCTGGGAGGTTCTCTCTGCTGCCTACCCGGTCGCCATCTTCCCGGAAGTCTCGAAATGTGAGCTTTATTCATTGATTCATGAGAAATATATTGAATGTCTATCAAGAATGGAAACCTTCTAGGCATTGGGGGTATAATTTTGAGCAAAACATGTAAGGTCACCAGGATTACAATACATGTAGGTCAGAATCATTAATCATTACTTTACATTTGTAATCAAACATAGCTGCTCATTCTACAAAGACTTTTAAAAATAGGTGTTTATACCATAGTGACAAACTATAAGAATATTTTCTCTTCTTCCCCTCTATCTCTTTCTAAAGTATGCTGCATAGACCTTCACTTTCTAAGGCTGACAGCCCAGTAAGCTCAGCTATTATGGGAAGGGAGGAATAGACAATTTTAGTTGTGCTTTCCAAGGAATAGAAAAGAGACGGTCAAAGTTTTCTGTGGCTTTGTCTATAATTCAATTCTGATCATACTGTTATTGTACTACTTTGTGTCTCTTTGTTAATGCTTTTCGGTTTCTTTTTTTTTTTTCTGTTGTTGATGTAGTTCTTTTTCTATCACACTTTAAAGGAAGGGAAAGAAAGGGAAAGGGAAGACAGGGAAAAAATATGTAAGAGAGTAAGTATGTAAGTACAGCATATCTTACATAGTTGTACTACTGAACTAGGTCACTTCATAGTAAGGAATAGTTGATGATTAATTGATTGATCAATTTTGCATGTCTATATCTTTGTTCCTGAATATACACTTCGAGGTTATCAATTTGTAAAGCAACAACCATTGTTGATTCCCTGTCACCTTGTCTGTAGATCAGTTTTGATTGTATTATTCTTATGCTACTTTGTGTCTGTTTGTTAATATGTCTTTGTTCTTTTACTTTTAAAATAATAAAAAGAAAAAGAAAAAAGAAAAGAGACAGTCAAGGTAAGCATAACTTTTCTTTTGAGTTATGCTGCAAGTGACAGGCAAAATCAGCAAAACAAAATGACAAATAAACCAAAACTAATTTGATTTATTCATAGAAAGATGATTTCCGATGGGGTAGGATGGTGATTTTGCCCTGAGGGAACATTTGACAATGTCTATTGTGATGCCTCCTGCCTTTCCTTTGTTTCCCAGGATTGCTTTTGCTATTCTAGGCCTCTTCTGATGAACTTTAGGAATGTTTTCTCTAGATCTGTGAGGTATGCTAATGGTATTTTCATGGGAATTGCATTGAATCTATGTAAAAATTTTGGGGATATGGCTATTTTCACAATGTTAGTTCTTCCTATCCATGAGCAAGGACTATCTTTACATTTTTTGATATCCCCTTCAGTCTCTTTTTTCAGAGCACTATAATTTTCACTGTATAGGTCTTTTACTTCTTTTGTTAGACTGATTCCTAAGTATTTTATCTTTCTAGATGCTATTGTAAAAGGTGTGGTTTCACTAATTTCTCTCTCGGGGGGGCTGGGGATATAGCTCAGTGGAATAAGTGCCTGCCTGGCAAGCACAAGGTCCTGAGTTCGATCCCCAGTACCGCCAAAAAAAAAAAAAAAAAAAAAAAAAAGATAAATCTCTCTCAGTCTGTTTCTTGCTTGTGTACAGGAATGCTATTGATTTTTGAGAGTTAACTTTGCATCCAATTATGCTACTGAATTTGGTTATTAAGTCTGTAAGCCTTTTGGTGAAGTTTTGGGGGTCTTTTATGTAGAGTATCATGTCATCTGTGAATAATGATAACTTCACTTCTTCCTTTCCTATCATTGTTATTTTTATTGCTATCCCTTGTCTAATTGTTGTAGCTAATATTTTCAGAACTATATTGAATAAGAGTGGTGACAGTGGACATCCTTGTCTTGTTCCTGATTTTAAAGTGAAAGATTTCCATTTTTGTCCATTTAATATAATATTAGCCATTGGTTTATCAAAAATGGCCTTCATCAGCATGAGGTCAGGAGGGCCATCTATTCCTATTTTTTATAGGTTGTTTTTTTTTTTTTTTACTATGAATGAGTGTTGGACTTTATTGAAGATTTTTTCTGGATCAATGGAGATGATCATCCTTGGCTCTATTGACATGGTGTAGTACATTAATTGATTTGCATATATCAAACCATTCCGGCATTCTTGGGATGAATCCCACTTAGTCATGGTGTATAATCTTCTTGGTGATTTGTTGTATTCTTTTGCTAGTATTTTATTGTAAACTTTTGTATCTATATTCATTAGGGAGATTGATCTATAGCTTTCTTTTTTGGTTGGATCTTTCTCTGGTTTTGGTATCAGGATAATACTTGCCTCCAGGAATGAGTTGGGGAGAATTCCTTCCCTTTCAAGTTCATTAAAGAGTTTGAGAAGAATTGGTGTTAAATTTTCCTCAGTTTCTTGTGGAACTCAGCTGTGAATCCATCAGGACCTGGGCTTTTCTTCATTGACAAATATTTTTTATTACATTCTCAATTTCACTGGCTGATATTGAGCTATTCAGGGTTTTTATATCTTGTTCCTTCAGCTTTGGTAATTGATATGTATCTAAAAATCTGCCCATTTCTTGTGTGTTTCCCATACTATGAGAGTAAAGATTTTTCAAAGTAGGTATGGATGATCTTCAGAATTTCTACAGGATCTGTAGTGATATCACCCCTTTCATTCTTTATTGCATAGGTTTCAGTTTTTTCTTTCCTTTTTTTGATAAGATTGCCTAAGGGTTTATCTATTCTATTTATTCTTTCAAAGAACCAACTCTTCAATTCATTAATTTTTGGGTTTTTTTTTTAGTCACCATTGTGTTAATTTCTGCCCTGAGCTTCATAATTCCCTGTCTTCTTTGGGCTTTGGATTTGACTTGCTCTTCTGTTTCTAGAAGCTTGAGGTACAGCATAAGATTATTTATTTTTGCTTGTTCTGTGTTCCTGAGGTGGGAATTCATTGCTATAAATTTCCCTCTGATGACTGCTTTCATTGCATCCCACAGGTTCCTGTAAGTTGTATCTATATTTTCATTTGACTGTAAATAGTGTTTAATTTCTACTTTGATTTCATCTGTGACCCATTGGTTGTTCAGGATGATGTTATTTAATTTCCAACTGTTTATGGAGTTTTTGCAGTTTCTTTAGTTGATAATTTCAATTCCTTTGCATTTACTTGAGCATTTTCTATGTGCTAGCATATGGTCTATTTTAGAGACTGACCCATGTGCAGCTGAGAAGAATGAGTATTCTTATGCTGTAGGACAGAACACTCTGTAAAGGTCTGCTAAATCTATGGTTACAAGTATGGTTAAGTTCTGTTATTTCCTTGCTGATTTTTTGTGTAGTTGATCTTTCCTTTTATGACAATGTTGTGTTAAAGTCCCCTGTTGTGATTGTGTTGCTACTTATTTCATTTTTCATGTCTATTAAAATTTGGCTTATATAATTGGGTGCTCCTATATATGGTGCATAGATGTTTATGATTGTTATCACTTCCTCTTGAAGTGTTCCCCTCACAAATGCATAGTGACCTTTTTTATCTCTTTTGATTGTTCTTGGTTTGAAGTTCACATTGTCTGCTGACAGAATAGCTACATTCGCTTTTTTCTGGGTTCCTGTCACATGGAGTATTGTTTTCCATCTCTTAATTTTCAGTCTATGAATTTCCTTTTGAGTAAAGTGTGTTTCTTATATATAGCATATAGTTGGATTTTGTTTATTGATCCACTCTGCTAGTCTGCTTCTTTTGGTTGGTGCATTGAGACCATTTACACAGATGGTTATAAGTGATACGTACTGGCTTATCTTTGTCATGTTATTTTTCTGCTGTTGGATCCTCCTTTTACCCTCTATTTCCTTGCTCTGCTTGGTGGTTCCTTTCTATTGTTGTTCTTGAAATTGTGTCATTTTCATTTCTCTCTAGAATATCTTTCAGTACTCTTTGTAGGGTTGCTTTGGCACTCATGAACTTCTTCAGTTGTTCTTTATCATGAAAGTATTTTATTTCTCCATTAATCTTGAAGGATAGTTTTGCAGTGCACCTCAATCTGGTTTGGAAGTCGTTTTCTTTCAGAATCTAAAATACTTCACTCCAAGCTGTTCTTAAATTGATGGTTTATGCTGAGAAGTCTTCTGTGATTCTGATGGATTTTCCTTCATAGGTGATCTGTTTCTTTTCTCTAACAGCTTTAAATATTCTGTTCTTTTGCTGATTTTCTGGGATTTTGATTATTATATGTCTGGATATAGTTTTATTTTGCTTATTGCTAATTAGAGTTCTATGTACCTCGCTTAACTGTAGGTCAGATTCTTTCCCCATGAATGGGAAATATTCTGCTATTATTTTTGCAAATCATTTGTGATTTATGTTGACTCCCCTGCTTTGTTCACACCTATAAGTCTTATATTGTTTTTCCTTGCATCATATTGAAGGTGTTGAACTTGTATTTCAGATTCCTTGTTGTTTTTAAGAGATCTTTCCTTTCTCAATCATTAGCTGCAATAGTGTCTTCACGGTCTCAGAGTCTATCTTCAGTTTTGTTCAAGTGGTTTTGCCAGCTTTTAGTGGAATTTTTAATTTCCTGGATTTTTCTTTGAATCTGTTTCATGTATTCTAATTCTTTCTTATATTGTTCATTCAAGGTTTCCATCATTTTTCTGTGCTTTTTAAAACTCTACATCTTCTTTACTGTGCTAAGTGATTCTTTCATTACTGTTGTCATTTCTTTTTTACCTGAGAGATTATTTCTGACCTGATTTCTTTTTATAGCCCGATGGAGTTTTTTCTGTACTTCAGCTGCTATCATTCAGAAATTTCAGGTGTGTGACTTCCATTTTCTTCTATGTTGATGTCTTTGGATTTGTTCTGGGTAGAGTGGAGATCTGAGATTGTATTTTGCACATTTTGTCATTTTTGAAGATCTCAGGCTTTCCTGATGCTCTACATTGCTCCCACAATGGTGAGAGCACAGTTTCCAGAGTCACTCCACTCCTGACTAGGTCACTGAAGCCCCTGAATTTCCCAGGGACTCAGCATCCCTCCCATGATGGTGTGGGGGGCGTGGCACAGTTCACCAAGGCTCTCTAAGGTCCTTAGGGCTCAGTGTTGTTCCCACATGGTGGTGGGGGCGAGGTGTGGCTCACCAAGTCTCAGAGCCTGTTCTGGGCTCAGCATGGTTCCTATGATGGCAGGTGGGAAGCAATAATATCTTTAAATAGCACCTGCAAAACATTTTATTTTCTGAATTAAGGATATTCCAAATGTTAATGTATTTCCTCATATAATATGCATATATTATATTTTAAATATAATTAGTGAGAAAAGTCTTTAAGAATTGAGAAACGAATTATATTCATAGTGGAAGAATGCTCCCCAAATTTCTAATTTACAATTCTAAGTGCTGATTTTCTCATTAACAACAAACATCAATGACTTGATTTTCTTGAAGTGAAGGCTTACTTAGCTTATTGTTGTGAAAATCCTGGTAACTGCAGAAGTTGAATAATTATACTTTGGAAGTTACCTTTTAAATAAACATGGTATTCCACGGGGTGAGGAGGTTACTAATTCAGTTCTCAACATAACTGATTACACAAATACTTTTCTGTAAAACAGTCACTGTGCTTTACAATGCAACAGAATTGCTTTATGTGTACATATCTTGAGTTAATGAATTTACTTCTTCATGACGAATGCTATGGCGTGTATGTAAGTGTCAAAATTTAATAGAATTAATGTTTTATGAAGGGAATGTTTAATGAAGCAAATTCTTTATTGAAACTAGATTTTCTTAGGATTTGTGTGTGTAATGGTGAGAATACAAAGGTGCTTGCATGTTCTTGTCCGTTGCCTTGCTTTGTGCTAATGTGGTAGAGCAATGGTTTATTATCATAAATACTCCTCTGTCTGCTTTGCTTGTTGGTTCTTTTCTCAGAAATTCAATATCTAAATTTTGCAATTCCCTGGGATTTTATTTTTTAACATTTTTTCTGGCTACATTCATTCTCTTGGGATCCTTTCCGGGTTAATATATTTATGCTGACTACTTCCCTTATTATTGATCAGCCTAGATCTCATATTTGAGCCTCAGGCACAGATATCCAATTGCTGACTGTATTCCTGCTTTCTCTTTTTTTTTTTTTTTTTTTCCCGGTACCGGGGATTGAACTCAGGACCTTGCGCTTTCCAGGCAAGTGCTTATGCCACTGAGCTATACCCCCAGCCCCTATTCCTGCTTTCTCATTCATGTAGTGACTTTTGTGATATTGCTCTTTGGGTTTTGTTTACCTATTATTTGATGTAGAAAATGAGTGTATATTAGGAGAGCTCAAAGAAAACTCAAAAGTAAAGCCATACTTGTTTTTTACTTAATATATGCAATGTATTACATAAACAATATTATAAAATTTTGTGTTTAAAACTAGACGACTAATATTAACAATCTTTTTCAGTAGCATTCTATTTAAGAGTACTAAAATTAATAATTTCTGGAAGCTGTTATGCCATAATTTAGACTGCTACGAAGATTTCATATTGGACAAAGTTAGTTTGCAAACCGTGTCAGCATGTTTGTCATTGTATCTACTTAGTTTTATTTCATTTTGATACTTCACTGTAATATGAATAAGTTAAGTCTTATTACAGTTGAGAATATGTAAAGAAAATTTCATTTGGATGATCTACACACTTTCATTTAAGGAGAATAAAAGATACACAGAAGGTTAAAATATATGGTAAATGTTAGCAGAAAGAAACAGAGTAGCAAAGGGCCCCCATTATGGAGAAGATTCTCAATAATCGAGTATATAAGTGGACCCACTCCATGGATGAGCGCCAGTGCTTGCTAAACAATGGCAATGCTTCCCCATAAATAAAATTAAAAGACTTTCATAGTGGATTAGAGGTTACTCACGGCCTTGACAATAGAAATTTCCCTTCACCAAGGTTAATCTGGTTCACAGTTGTGCAGAATACCTTACTTTCCAAGAGCAGTACCTCGTCCTGAGCCTCCACTGTGGTTCTATTCCCCCAGATGAGCTTCTAAATAGTGAGTATAAGCTGATTGCACCATATTACTCCATTATGGCATGGAGAGGATAGCAATTTAGCTTCCTTGAAATAAATATTTACTCTCTTTCCCTGGAAAAGAATATTATCTCTTTCTGCTTGTAATGTTCTTGCCAATAGTACCTTCACAACCAATATTTGGAATAGTCAAGATATAACATGTTCCTGGCAACTCCTAATCTATTCTCTATTTCTGTAATTTTATTTCAGGCTGAATGTTAAATAAGTGAACCAACCACCATGTGGCTTTTTACTGACTCCTTTCACTTAGCAAAATTCCTTGGCAATATATCCAAGTTATTGCATGTATAAATAATTATTTTTTACTTTTTATTGCTGAATAATATTAAATGGTGTCTTAGTTTGTTTGCCCATGGGGAAACATCTGCATAGCTTTCAGTTTAGAGTTTGATATGTTCCCATTTTTAAAGAATGTTTTCATTTCTATGGGATAAGCACCCAACAGTAAAATCACTGTCTCACATGGAATGACATGCTTAGTTTTACAGGAAAACATGAAATGGTTTTCCAGAGTGAGTATACAAGTTTATATTCTACAAGAAATGTACACATGGTCCAGTTTTCTGTGCAGATTTTAGAGGTATCATTATTTTCTTTCAACCATTCTAATATTTGTTTAGTGACGTTTCATTCTGATTTTAATTTGCACTTCTCTAGGTGCCACATAATAAGTGCCCTCCCATGAGTCTACACATCATCTACCAGTCTTCTTCAGTAAAACATCTGCTCATATAATTTGTCCATTTTCTAATGCATTTATTTCTTATTCATCTTTTACTTAGTGAGTTTTGAGATTTCTTTATTTATTCCAGATACTTCTCCTTTTGGTGTCACATCTTAAATCTCTATAAGCTAAAAAAGATATTTTTCTTAAAAATTATATGTTCTGTCTACCTTTTACCCAGGATTCATTTGAATTAATTTGTTTTGTACCAGGTGTAAAGTTCAGGTATAGTTCTATAGGTTCAATTTCTCTAGTACCATTTCTGAAAAAAGCTGTCCCCTGCAGTGAATTTCTCTTACATTCTTGTCAAAAGTCAGCTGACCATGCCATTAAAGATCTATTTCCATATTTTCTATTTGGCTTCTTGCTCTTATTCCCCTAGCAGTACCATACTGTTTGATCATTATACCTATGTAATTGTACTTAATACTGAAGAGAGTGGTCCCTTCTTTATTATTTTATATTTTCAAAGTCATTTTAGCCATTCTTAAACCTGAACTTTTTGATATAAGTTTTACAATATCTCAGAGGCCTTTAGAAATATAATTTACCACCATGGGATCCTGCACTTTTAATCAAGTTTTCACTGTGTTGCCACTTACCATACAACAAGAAATGGCCTGACGACATGGTGGAATCACCCAAAAAAGAGTCAGTTACGAAGTCAGTGGTTAATAATATCTTTGAGCATGGTATTCTTTCCTAAAGATGCAGTGTGTGCTTTCAATTAGCTACTAGAAAGATAGTATTTCTCTCCTAGGCAGTAATCATGGATCTATAATGCAAGACTCATTACTGTTCTAATGAGTCTTTCACAGAATTTCTAGTCCTTCAGGTTGGATACTGTTGATTTAGAAATGTCAGTTAACAGAGAGAAGCTTTCATGTGGAAACCTAATTTTGGTTCCACTGAGTGTTACTACTGCCATCTGGCCATTTAGAGCTTTGTATTCTTTACCAAGAGACAAAGAAGTAGTTTCTTATATCAGCTGAATATCTTGATCCTGAATCAAAGAGAAATTGGATTTGTGCTGGAGAATGGCAGTGAAATCTAGCCCTAGAAATTAAATGATTTCTAGAGAGCTTCTTAGTACTTCTATACTCAGTAGTAAAAGTCAGAAAAACCTATAAAAACAAACAAACAAAAAACTAAGAGCTAAGCTCCTTGAAGAACAAGAGTTTGGATTATAAAGATCCATATCTGCTATGTGAGGTGATATGCACTTGTAATACCATAACTCTAAGAAGCTGAAGCAGGAGGATTGTAAATTGGATCCCTGCCTGGGCAACTTAACAACTTACTGAAAGCCTGTCTCAAAATAAAAACTAAAGGAAAGGCGGGCTGGTGTTATATCCCAGTGTGAAGGCCCTGGATTCAACCTTCAGTATTGGGGTGAAAAAGAAGAAAAGAAAAAATAATAAAAGCAGAGTTATGTCCGTCTGTGGAGCTAGCAAAAGGAAAAGAAAACATTACATAGATTCCTTTAAATAGTAACAATTGCCAACTACAACCTTATACTCAAACATAAAAATGAAGATTAAAGTTGGTAGGTATTAAAAAGTAAATAATTTACATTGGTAGGTATATATTTTCCTTGCTTTCTTAGGATATTTGTACAGTTTAGATTAACTAATTATTTTATCTCTTTTCTTCCCAACCATTTAATATAAGGAATATGTGTATGCGTTGGTTACTTTTCTCTCATTGCCAGACAAAATACCAGACACCCAAATTAAAGAGGGAAAGGTTAATTTAGCTCACAGTTTGTGGAGGCTTCAGTCCATAATCATTTGGCTCCAAGGCAGGTGAGAGGCAACAGTTCAAGGTTGCAAAAAAACAGCAAATGAAACAAGAATAAAAAGGAGAGCAAGCTTTTTTTCCTCTCTTACATTGTAAGCAGTCTACCCTACCATGGAGCGGGCACTTATACCATCTCCACGCCTTCCTCTTGTACAGGCTCAGGATGTTTACAAAGTGAGGACTCTGGCCCCTGCTAGGTTGCTTAACTAAGCTTCTAAACTTCTCAACTTGACACAATAAATCAACCATCACCACATTCTAGGCCACAAACAGATGCCCCAGGGTGTGTCCTTTACACCCCAGGATGTAGAGCTGCTGAGTCACTCAGTTAAGTTTCTAAACTTCTCAAGTTGACACAAGTATCAACCATTACAGTGTAGTTGTGAATTTAATAATAGTTAAATTGCAGGATATTAGATGGAGACTGGTTTTTCTGGAAAAGAAAGGATCATTAGTTTAAGGCGAATAGACTAATGCATAGGATTTGATTTTTCCCTTTTTTGGGAGGTAATGAATAGATCACACACAAGGGTAGATGGAAACATGTTTCTGTTTCAAGCTGTAAGTTTTAAGTGTAACTGAAAAGTGGGTGCAATCACTGAGTAGCTATCAAGACAATGACACTCATCCTGAGCCTTCTCTTTTCTACAGAAATTAATTTGTTTCTTTACCTGCCAATCCACTCACTTGATGAGCTATTTTCTGATATGTGAAAATGAAGTAAGTCTGGCGACTGAGATGAAGAGAAAGTCATCACATCTCATCTTCTTTTCTGTCTGCTAGCTGGATGAAGCCCAAATGCACATGACCTCTCATGACCAAGTGAAGCTACCTATACCTTTTCCAGGACCTGCAATACAGCCAGTGGCTCAACTGTATGCTTCCACACCTTCCAATGTTTGCAATCACAGCTCAACATAAACCTCAGGAGCCCATGGGAGGGTCGGGCTGGACCATTCTGAGTGAAAATCCTTAGGTTGGTAGTTAAATGAGGCCTGTTACAAAAGGATTTTCAGGAGCTTCTGTTTGGCTAGGGTAATAAGTTTAATGTGTTCATTAACTGCCAGAAACTTGGCGTCTGATTCCATATCTACCTGACCTTGCGGAGCACAGACTGTTGAACAACTAAAAAAAGAAAAAAGCTGGTATTACACAGAATTCAAAATGGTGTGATGCCAGTTCTGTTTTCTCCCATCATTTTCACTTATTATCTTACTCACCTGAGCTCATGGACAGGAGCCTTTATCACCTCCAAGAAGTGCAAAATTAGAAACTGCTGGAATCTAAATCAGAGACTAGTGGTTATAAGAGAAATTTATAACATAAAAAGGAAGAATGCAAGATTGCAGAAAAGATTTAAAGTTTAGCTTTTCCATTGTCTTTCCAATAAATAAAAGTCTTCCAAGGTGGGAGAAGAAAGCTGTAGTGGGAAGAGCTTGATACTGAATATTTGTGTATGTAGCCAGAAAGGATAATCTTGTGTCATCTTCCTCCTCAGGTCTGTAGTAAGGAATAAGAAAATAACCTGTGGATCTGAAGGCAAAAGGGAGAAATACTTTGATTCTACCTTGTTTTGCCTTGAAAGAGAAAATCCCAGAGTAATGTTCCTTTTGCTCAGTGGGTACTAGAATAGACAGCGTATGTGAGAACACAGGCGTAAGAATCACTATGCCTTAAGGTCCCACACCCCCTGCATGACTGGTTAAGTAGCCACATGAAGCCCAAAGTGGCCAAGAAAAGACATTAATTACCTGAAGGGGAAAGGGTTTCCCTGAAATGATTAGCAAGGCAGCAAGGACTATAAGTTGTCAGCCATGTGGTGAATGCTACCTTGTGGTGGATCACAAGCAAGGGAAATTTAAAACAGAGAAGTGAACAGCCCTTCTTGTTAATTTTCCACCATGGATTATAGCTGAGACTCATTCTTTGGGGAAATCCTTTGTGACTGAATTTCAAATTTAAAGGACAAGGGACTTCTAACTTTAAATAGTTTGCTTATAAGCCAGGCATGATGGCTTATTCCTGCAGTCCCACAGCCTGAAGGGTGGCAAGTTCAACTCCTGCCTGGGCAACTTAGTGATTTAGCAAGGTCTTAACTCAACATTTCAAAACATTTTTGTGTGTGTGTATTTGTTAATTTTTTTTTTAAGGATTAGGGATATATATAGATTAATGTGAAGGCCCTAGGGCAAATAAAATTAGGTTTTCTTACAGTGGTTACTAGCGTTTCATCAGTAAGGAGAAATAAGAACTCTAAATAGAGACCAAGTCCCTATACAGCAAAAATATATTCACATATCTGATGCATCAGTACATATATGGTATGATTGTAATATTTGCTTCCTATTTTAATTTTCTGTTGAAACTGTTCTCGTTTTAACAAAAAGTAGCAGAAAGTGTTATGTTTATTCTCAACAAATACAAAAGTTATCTCACTACCGGTGGGATTGGAAGGGTGGTGGATGTTGTTGCATCAGTAGATTTTCTCAAAATGCTAGTGTAATGGTGCATTTATTTTTTTTTATTTTTTTTATTTTTTTTTATTTTAGAAACATAAAAGTACAAAAACATATTGACAAACAGACACCCATTATCATAGAAAATAGTACAATCACAACTAATCTATAGACAAGGTGATATGGTCTCAACAGTAGTTGTTGCTTTATCCATTGATATCTTCGAATTGTAGATGTATGGTCCCATATACAGACATGCAAATTTAGTCAGACAGTTTATCCTCTC
>PVLD010033748.1:0-13349 GCA_004027595.1 Dinomys branickii
TTTCATCTGTGACCCATTGTTTGTTCAGGAGGTGTTATTTAACTTCCACGTACTTATGGAGTTTTTGCAATTTCTTTTGTCAATAATTTCCAATTTCATTACACTATGATCTGATAATATGCATGGGATAATTTCAATTCCTTTGCATTTACTTAAGTATGTTCCATGTGCTAGTACATGATCTATTTTAGAAAACATCCCATGTGCAGTTGAGAAGAACGTGCATTCTAATGTTGTTGAGTGGAATATGCTGTAAGGTCTACAAAGACCATTTTTCCACCCATTTGGTTTAGTTCTGTCATTTCTTTGCTAATTTTTGGTAGATCTATGCCTTTGTGATAATGGGGTGTTAGAGTTTCTTATTGCAGTTTAGTTGTTGCTTATTTGCTTTTTCATGTCTGTTAAAATTTTCCTGATATAGTTCAGTGCTCCTACAATTCATGCATATATATTTATGATTGTTATTTCTTCCTCTTGCAGTTTTCCCCTAACAAGAATTTAGTGACCTTCTTTATCTCTTTTGATCACTATTGGTTTGAAGTTCACATTGTCTACACACAGAAAAGCTGCTCATGCTTTTTTCTGGTTTCCTGTCACATGAAGTATTGTTTTCCATTCTTTGACTTTCAGTCTTTTAATTTTCTTTCGACTCATATGTGTTTCTCATATACAACATATTGTTGGATTTTGTTTCTTGATCCACTCTGCCAGTCTGTTTCTTTTGATTGGTGAATTGCAGTCATTTGCATTAATAGTTATTACTGATACATATTGACTTATCTTTGTCATGTTATTTTCTCACTATTGGTTCCATACTTTCCTCCTCTGTTTAGTTGCTTACCTTGCTTGGTGGTTCTTTTCTATTGTTCTTGGAATTGTGGTGATTTTTATCTCTTTGTAGATTATCTTTCAGTATTCTTTGTGAGGTTTGTTTGATGGTTATGAATTTGTTGCTTAACCTTTGTCATGAAAGTCTTATTCCTTCATTAATTTTGAAAGATAGGTTTGCAGGTACATCAGTCTTGATTGGAAGTTGTTTTCTTTTAGGACCAGAAATACTTCACTCCAAGCTCTTCTTGACTTGATGATTTGTGTTAAGAAATCTGCCATGATTCTGATGGGTTTTTGCTCATAGATAATCTGTTTCTTTTCTTAAATAGCATTTAATATCCTGTTCTTTTGCCAGATTTCTTGGGTGTTGATTATTATGTGTGTGGCTGAAGATTTATTTTGGTTATGGCTAATTAGAGTTCTATATTGCTCACTTAAGTGTATGTCAGAATCTTTTCCCATGCATGGGAAATTGTCTGCTATTACATCTGCAAATAGTCTTTTTATGCCATTTATGCTGCCTCGTGCTCTTTTGTTAACAGCTATCAGTCATATTGTTTTTCTTTGCCTCATCTTGCAGCTGTTGGATTGTTATTTCCTGGTTCCTTGTTATTTTTAAGACATCTTTCCTATTACGATTGCCAGCTGCAAGGTCTCAAAGTCTATCTTCAGTTTTGTTCAAGTGGTTTTGCCAGCTTTCAATGGAATTTTTAATTTCCTGAATAACTCTTTGAATCTGTTTCATGCGTTCTAATTGTTCCCTATATTGTTCATTTGAATTTTCCATCATTTTTCTGTGCTTCTCTAATTTTTATCTATGTCTTCTTTTGATGTTCCTAGCAATTCTTTCTTTGTTTGTTATTCCTTTTTTTTAAACCTCAGATAATATTTTTGACACAGCCTGATGATTCTTCACTTCAGTTGCTATAATCTCAGAAATTTGTGGTGTGTGACTTACATGTTCTTCTATGTTCATGTTTCGTAGACTTTTTCTAGGTGGGTTGTAGGGCTGAGATTGCATGTTGCTCTTTTTTTGGTCATTTTCAAAACTTCCTAGGCTTCCTGGGATTCAGGGTCATTCCTGAAATGGAGGTGGAGTGTGGAGTCTCAGCCCTCCTGGACAGCTCATCAAGTCACCCCAGGTTTTCTGGGACTCAGGTTCATTCCCACAATGGCTGTAGGAGGTGAAGCATTGGGGGGGGGTCTTGGACTCCCAGGCACCTCATCAAGGCCCTTACTCCTGAGAGTAAGGATCCTTCTCATGTTGATGGTGGGTAGTGGAGCTTGGGGTATAAGGCTCCCAGGCAGCTCACTGAGGCTTCCTGGCATCCAGGTTCTTTCCCACAATGGTGACAGAGGGCAGAGCATGGAGTTTCGGGCTCCCATGTAACTCTTTGTGTATAATTTTATACTAGAAATTTCACTGACATTCTGTGACTTACCAATTCCCTTCCTAATTGTGAAAACATCTTGGATTATAAAATGTATAAAATTTATTTTTTTAAAGTATAAAAGAAAAAGAACAACAAAAAAAAGGAAAACATTAACAAAGAGACACAAAGTAGCACAGAACAGTACAATCAAAATTGAATTAGAGACAAAGTCACAGGGAATTAACAATGGTTGTTGTAATACATATCAATAACTTCAAAGTGTATGCTCAGGAAAACACATATAGACATACAATCTTGATCAAACAACCAATCATCAACTGTTTCTTTAAATATATATTTAATTTTTAAGTTTTATTTATAAATAAGTTTAATGTGGAGAATATGTTTAAATGTGTATATGTGTATGATGCTTTAATTAAATCATTAAAAATTTATTACACTGAAGAGTGTTTTCTAAATGTAATTTTGTTATAAATTTTTTAAGAATATTGTGCCTGAAAAGATACACAAGTATTTTTGTTTAAATAGCCCATATAGCAAAAATTCATGGAATCATTAAAGAAAAAATAATACGGTACACTTTATAATTAAAATAATATGTATCAATAATTATATAAGGGATTTTTAATGATGTGAAAAACTTTATGATAAAATACAGTGTCAAATTTTATGAATTCTTTACATAGAATTATGTAAAAAGACTTCACAGAGTCAGCAGTAAATGATCAAACATGTTTATATATAGGTGCTTGGTTATAAGATTTTTCTTTTAGTTTTTACTTTTCCACTATTTTTACCATGAATATGTATTACTTGAACAAGAAAATATTGAAAATGCTATAATTTACATTTAGGGTTTTTTCTCTAACTTGTTTTATGTTATCATTCTGTAGGGCTGGCTTTGTTAGAGGAAAAACTCAGATACAATAGTGAGAAATACAATAAATATAAGAAGGTGGGAGAAAGTCTTTACAAAGAGCTGCTGGAGATGTTAGGTGATGATGGCGTGTTCTTATACCCGTCACATCCCACAGTGGCTCCAAAGCATCATGTTCCTCTCGCAAGACCTTTCAACTTTGCTTACACAGGTACAAATTGTACTCCTTACATTTTGTAATCTTAAATAAATGAAGATGTGTTTAAGAATATATTAATTTCCTTTTCCTGTTGTATATAAGTTTTATCATATGATGATTGAAAACAAATTGCAGAAAACAGTTGCTAATATCTTAAAGGAACGTAGTTTACTAATAATCAGTCTTTCCATAAGAACATTAAAGTCACTGTGAATATTACAGAAGTGATACCTATGGAGGTATGTTCTTACTGAATCGAATGTCTTCCTTGCCTGCTCTAGCGTATAGTAAAACCAAATTAGACTATATCTCAGGACATGGCTTCTCATGAGATTCTTGTGCAGAAGATAATTCTTTAAGGGAACATTTATTCACCCATCCACTTTTTTCAATTAGTTTAGGTACTGTGGCTGGGTCACAGTTATGTGGGTAATAAAATCCTCCAATTATGTACTGGATCCTTTTCTCTGATTTATTCATTTGGTTTGTCTTTTAGCAAGTGCTACTACTCTCTGAGATTAAGATGGAGGCCTCCTCATTAAATATGCATTACCAGTCTAGAAATCCATAGTCCACTGAAACTTGGTATTTGTAGCCCTGATTATGTAAATTAAAGTCTTCAGCTATGGCACCATGTGTATATTTTGGAGCAAGACGCTGAAACTTTCTGAATATATTTTTTATCTAGGAAGTCTACAGTGTTGCTATCAAGATTAAATTAAATAATGTACAGAAAACAATTGGCATGTGAATTTTGGAGAATTGGCATAGTCAAACAGGTTACAGAATGAAGAGGAAGATAAATTGGTAAAAATACCAGAGCTAAGTCTTTATATATAAATCATAACTTTGCATTCAAACCAAATCAATTTTTCATTTAAAAGGTGTAGAATGCTTGTGCCTTTTTTAGTTGGGAAATTTTTTTTAATTGTTGACTCAAAATGACTGATAATTTTATGTCTTCTTTGTTCAATTTTGATAATTCATAAATTTCTAGGAATAAGTCCTTTTCTTCAAGATTCTCTAATTTTGGGCTGGAGGTACAGCTCAGTGGGCTAAGTGCTTGCCGCTAAGCACTAGGGCCCTGAGTTCGATCCCCGGTCCTGGAAAAAAAAAAAAAAAGATTCTCTAATTTTTTGAAGTACATTTTTTCATAGTAGTTACTAATGATGTTTTTCCTCACTAACTGCATTGATGTGATCCTTTTATCACTTATTTTTGGTAAGTGTGGTGAAGGGTTTTTTTTTTATTCTTTCATAGAACGAAGTTTTGAATTATTTTTTCTTGTCTCATTATTAATCACAGTTTTATTAATTCTTTCTCTGATCACTATGACTTCCCTGCTTAAACTGTTTCAATTTCAACATTTTTGGAGGGTTGGAAGGTATATCACTAAATTATTTATTTTAGCTCCCTCTGTTTTGTAATGTGAGCATTGATGCAATAAAGTTCTTTACTTGAACTGCTTTATTATGTCCCTCAAGTATTGGTATAATTTACTGACATTATTGTTTAATTCTAAAAATTATTTAATTTCTTCCTTGATTTTATTTGTGACTTCATTGTCTCTTCAGGAATGTCTTATTTAATTTCTAGGGAGAGTAACTTCCAGATACTGCTGACAAGAATGTGCATTTGATTTTATTAGGATAGAACACTCTGTTCATAACTATTAAGTCTATTTATTTGATGGTATGATTCAGCTCTGATTTTTTTTGTTAATTTTTTGTTTTGTTGATCTGTTTCTTTACGAAAGTGGATTATTGAACTCACCTACTATTATTGTGCTGATATTTATTCAATATTTTATGTCCGATAGTGTTTGTTTTATTAATTTATGTGTATTTATATTTACAAGCATATATGCTGTATGCATATTTACAATTATTATAGATTCTTGTTGAATTGTCCCTCAGCTAATATGAAGAGACACTCTTTTCATCTTCTTATCTGTTTTAGCTTGAAATGTTCTTTAACAATAAAATTGCTGTCTCTGCTTGCTTTTGGGGACCGGGTATATTGTTTTCTAATAATTGATTTCTCATTTGTGACTTTGATTATTTTATGACATGACTCTCTCGAATGCAGAAAAAACTTGGATTTTGTAACACTTAATTTTATTGGTACACTTTTCACATACATAATGATCACATTCTTCATAGGGAATTTGTATGTAATGTATCTTAATTCTTTGTCTTTCTAGTTCCCCTCCTTCCTTTCAATATTTCCCCCTATTTACATAACTTTGTTTTTATTGTTTCACTCTCATTCTTTTTTTTTAAAGAATGGCACTTCCTTACCTTTCCTTTTCCCCTACTTTGTTTCTCTTCCAATTTGAGCATTTTCTTCCTACATCCCACTTTGGGTTTCTCACACAAGAAAAACAATGTAATATATAAATATGTGTGTCTGATTTATCTCACTTAAAATTATGTTCTCACAGTGCATCTCTTTACTTAAAAATGTCTCGAGTTTTTTCTTATTGTAGAGAAGTACTCCATTGTGTATAAAACCCACCTTTACTTTATCCATTCATGCATTGATTGGCATATGGGCTGTTTCCAAGTTTCAACTACTACAAATTGTGCTGCTATAAGTAGTAGTGTGCATATATCACTGTGGTATGATGTTTTAAATCTTTCAGTCAGATACCTAGAAGGGCAATGCTGGAACAAATGGAACCTGTAGGTTTAATTTAATTTTAGTTTTAGTTTTGGTATTTTGAAAAATCTTCATGTTGATTTCCCTAGTGTTTGTACCTATTTATATTCCCCAGTGATGCAAGAATGTTTGGGGTTGTTTTTTAATCATCTCTTCCAATTGGTGTTTTTCAATTAGGAATATCAGGCCATTTTCACTGAAAGTTTTACTGAAAGCTATGAACTTATTACTTTCTCTGATTTCATTTTCCATCGTTGATTCCTTTATTTTCCCCATTATTTTTCACTACTCACATTGTTTAATGTATTTCTTTCACCAGATTTTTGACTTTGTTGGTTCACTTATCTCTGTCTATGATATTCTTTAGTATTTTTGGAGACATGGTTTGGTGTTCATGAATTTCTGAAGGTGTATTTTGTCACAAAATGCCCTTATTTCTCTATATATTTTTAAAGATGAATTTCTTGTATATATTTTCTAGTTTGGAAGTTGTTTCTTTTAGAGTTTGAATCACATCACTCTTGGGCTTTAGTTTCTGTTGTAAAATCTTCTATAATTATAATAGATTTTCCTTTAGAACTGCTTATTTAATTTTCTCTGAAAACATTTAAAATACTTTCCCATTGCAATACAGAATTTTGTCTATGTTGTATCATGGGGAGATACTTTCTTCACTGTAATTATTTTTTATTCAGTAACCCTCAATTACTTGTATGTTGATTTGTTTCTCCATACCTGGATAGTTTCTGCTATGATTTTTATCCACAGATCTTTATTTCATATGTGCTGCCATATAATGTCTCTCTAACTCCTACTGGGTTAGAGTCCTACTGGGTTAGTTATTAATAACTCCTTAGGTTATTTTCTGACCATCATCTGGTAGTTTTTAAATTCTCCTTATTCTCATATCACTTTTAAGATTTTTCTGAATAAATCATCATGTGCTTCATTTGTGACTTTGAGGTCTGATATCCGGCCTTCACACTGGTCATTTCTCCTGTTCAAGTGCTCAGTAGAATATTTTATCTCCAGTGTCTCTGTTTGAAAAAATTTCCTGAAGTCCGTTTTTCTGGTAAACTTTATATTTATGTTTGAATCATTTTGGCCAGCTCCACTAATTTTTATGTACTGTTTCTGTAATCAAATTTGTCAAGTTGATTGTTCGTTCCACTACCTTTTGGGTTATGTCATTTATGAGTTTGCTGAATTTCTTTGCTTACTCTTTAATAATTTTGTGCAGCTTAGCTATTTGGTGCTCGATTTCTTCTCCATAAGTGTTCCATGGTTATGTTTGGGGAGAGTTATGAGTCCTTGAGTGCATTTTCTTGCCTTGTATTTTCATGTTCATAGCTTTTATTATGAATGGTGGGATTGAAGTCAAGTAGAATGAAAAGAATTTGCTCTTGTAAAAGGATCTCTGTAGTTAGTTTCTGTTTTCAAGTGATCCGTTTTTGGCTTTATTAGCCAGATATATTATTTACCATTTCAATTTATGCAACTTAATTGGATTGTACCTTTTCAGAATGTTGACAGGAAACTATTTTTACTGGTTCTAATCACATGAACAGATTCATCCGTATATCAACAATTACATCTACTTTTGATAATTTCACTTTGCATTTTACTCTGTATTTTACCCCTTATAAAGTATATCATACTGCCATTTGTGGTTAACTTGGAATGTGGAATGTGACGATGTGTAGAAAAGTAGGTGGCTGTGTGTGTGAAAAATGTGGCAGTAGAAAGAAACTGCAATAGGTGAGGGACATAGAGAAGATCAGACACTTTTGGCGTTGTTTTTGTACCTAGAGGAAGTGGTTAGTATTGAAGTGTTTTGAGAGACTGTGTAGGAGGGAGGAGGTATCCAGAGAGGTGGAAGTATATTTAGATATTAGATGAGTCTGGGAGATTTTTTTAACCAGTTAATAAATTTGTAACTAGTTTTATTTTGGTCTTCTAGGCTCAAATTTGTTAACTGTTACTCTAACGTGCCTTTGAATGGTACTGTTTATATGATAGCACTAGTTAATTCTTATTCCCCAATGCACATATACAATATATACATATGAAGGACTAAAACCAGAAGCAGGACTAATGGGAAAATCTTAAAATTAAAATAACAATACAATACCAATAAAGAAGCAAGAGCAAGGAGTAAAGGAAAAAACTAAGACAACTGAGCACAAACAAATAAGCAATAAAACAACATTAAAAGTAGGATGAAAACCTATATGCCGATTTGTTTCCCCATACTTGGAAAGGTTCTGCTATGATTTTTGTCAACAGTTGGTTGTTACCTTAATCTACAGTATGCACACAGCTCTGTCTACACCATAGTCACTTATTGTGAACAAATAATGAGTTTCCCTTTTGGACCACTCAAATGCCTGCCTTCAATGATTTGTCTCAATCGTGTTGCTTTCCCTGGAGCCATCTCTTAGCTGCATGCTGTTTCAGGCATGGTCAACTACAGTCCTTCATCATGATCTCAATATTCAATTGTCTCAATAAATTTGGAAGGCAGCAAAAGTGGGATAGTTGGCCTGAATTTCAAGATTGTATGTCTCTATCAACTTCTACCTGTGTTCTCACACTCTTGGTCACTTCAGTTCCTGACGAATATTGTTGTTACTGTGTCTTCTTTCTACAAGATTTACTTGCCTATTATATGGCCACAAGGCCTCTGACCTAGGGGCTGACCTTCCTTTCTTTGCTTGCAGTCATGTATCTGACTCATTCTCAAGAGCTCTTCTCCCAAATCAACCTGCAGAACCTGGGACTGCCCTGGGGCTTGGCCGAGGGCTGTGGGGAAGATGTCACACCAGCCCACCTTTCCAGTGTTTGCTGAATAAGTAGGAGTTTGCCCGCTCTATTGTGGCTCTGTCAACGTACTCTGATCTATGCACCAGTCTCCGCCTCTCCTCTCACACTTTTCTCTCTCTTTTTTTGGTACTGGGATTCGAACTCACAATCTCACGCTTGCCAGGCAGGCATTGTGCCACTGTGCTATATCTCCATCCCCTGTTTTCATCATCTTGACTTTTTGCTATACAGTCTTCTCACAGTTTCCCATGTCTCTGTTCTCTGCAGATTCCATCTAGAAAATACTGTCCCCCCTTCCATGGGAGCCTGAGAGAAATCTTGGGTATTACATTGAATAGCCCAGAAATATACATTCCAATTGTGTGTGGGGGGAAGTGTGGGTGACTCTTATTTTCTACACTGGGCAAACTTTCTCTCTCCATAGTCTCACTGCTCACAGGCCCTGGAACAGTACTCTTTTTAAGATTGAGGTCTACAACATTTTGTCTCACACTGTTCTCCTGCTTTTGAATTCTATAAATCACTTATTTGTGTGTGTATCATCCACTATGCTTGGTAAGATTGTTAGAGTGACTGTGAGTCTATGCAGCCAGACCTCCTCTGAAGGGCTGGCTCCTTCCTCTGTCTGATACTCCTATCAGATGGTGTTTACACGCAGTCTGGATGGGAAATGGAATCTTACAAAACAGAAGTAATCCAGTTTCTTCTTGTACACTGCCCCCACACCAAGTTTGGTCCTACTAGATTGTCATTTCATTTACCTGCCCATATCAGACTTTATCTTTTTCTCTTGCATCAAGGAATCTCCTTTCTCCAGTGCTAGTTCATAGATATTTGCCCTCTCTATTGCCCTCTCAGTGGCCAAATTCACTCCTGTGAAGTTTTGGTTAGGAATTGCTTTGATGTCATGGCTATTTGGGATTTTACATATGCTTATTAACATGCAAGTTAAATTCTATTCTTACACTGGAGCAATTTTCTGGTATGATTTTGGTTAAAAGTGTTTTCATCCTTTGTGTCATCCTGTAATCTGTCCTTAGCTTTTATAGTTCTTGTTTTCTTTTTCAGTAATCTAGCAGTACTTGGATCCAGTTTTCATGATGCCTGCTTAGTTTTTAGGGAATCACTCTATACATAACGTACATATGAACCTAGCATTTTAGTTCTGGCATTCTCTTCTCACATTCATCATTTCTGCTGCCCATGCTGTCAACAGAATTCTTGACAGTCCTTGTTATTGATGAGTTTCCATGATCTTTAATTATTTTTAAAATGGTCATTTGTACTGTATATTACATTGTTTAATTCAGGCTGCTTTTATGCTTACTTTGAGGCTGTTAACATTTTGTCAGTTAAATTTAACTGCTTATTTACATCCTCTGTGTGATAACTGAGTATCTTATTATTTTATTTCTTCTTTGACTTCTTGAAGTATTTTAATCAATTGTTTTTTTTTTTACTTCCTCAATTTCAATGCCATAAATCAGCTTTTGTGTAGGTTTTGGGAGGCATCATTTTGACACTTTTCTCATGTTTCTAGTTTTAGTGTGTGTGTGTATGTCTGTGAGAGTGAGTGTGTGTGTGTGTGTGTGTGTGTATGTGCATGCGTGTGCACACGCTAAGCTTTAGCATCACTTAGGGTAAATATACATGCTCCCTAATGTGGCGATACTTTCAGTTAGTGTATATTTCCCTGTGTTGTGACCTTGGCCTCAGTTATAGTTTGCTGTTTAAAATGTATATAAATTACCTAGCATAGTAGTATCAGTCAAGCTTCTACAGATCTGCCTATCATCTATCTATCACTTGCTATCTGTCTATATCTATATATGCTGTAACGTAGAAAATGAGGGAAAGAGAAAAGGTGCAGCATTAGGCTATTTATTTGTTCTCATTCTATTTTCCTCATGTGTGAGTTCACTGCTATAAATTTCCCACTGAGGACTGCTTTCAGTGTATCCCACAGATTCTGGTAAGTTGTATTTACTATTTCAATTGTAGGTATTTTTAAATTTCTTCTTTCGTTTCTTCTGTGACCCATTTGTTGTTCAAGAGGTTGTTATTTAATTTCCATGTGTTTATGGATATTTTGTGGTTCCTTTTGTCATTAATTTCCAATTTCATTGCACTATGACCAGATAATATGCATGGGATAATTTCAGTTCTTTTGCATTCAGTTAAGTATGCTCTATGGGCTAGAATGTGGTCTATTTCAAAGAATGTCCCATGTGCAGCTGAGAAGAATGTGCATTCTGATGTTTTGGGGTGGAGCACTCTGTAAAGATCTACTAAATCCATTTGTTTGCAGGTTTGGTTCACATCTGCTATTTCTTTGCTGATTTTTTGTCTGGTTGCCTTATCTCTCTGCGTCAATGGGGTGTTTAGGTCCGCTGTTACAATAGCGTTATTAGTTATTTGGTTTTTCTTGTCTATTAAGGTTTCTCTTATATAGTTTGGTGCTCCCATATTTGGTGCATACATGTTTATGATTGTTATCTCTTCCTCTTACAGTTTTCCCTTAACAAGTATGCAGTGACCTTCTTTATCTCTTTTGATTGTTCCCCTTTTGAAATTGACGTCATCTGCAAACAGAATAGCTACTCCCACTTTTTTCTGGGTTCCTGTTATATGGAGGATTGTTTTCCATCCTTTGACTTTCAGTCTATGGATTTCCTTTTGAGTAAAATGTGTTTCCTGTACAGCTGTTGAATGAGTTTTCCTGGTTCCTTGTTAATTTTAAGAGGTCCTTCCTTTCATGATCATTAGCTGCCATGCTGTCTTAAAGATTTGAAATTCTGTCTTTGCCTTCATTCAAGCGGTTTTGCCAGCTTTCCATGAAAGCATTGATTTCCTGGATATCTGTGTGAATCTGTTTCATGCATTCTAGTTCTGTATTATTCATTTAACATTTCCATCAGTTCCTATCCTCATCTATTTTTATGTATGTCTTATTTAGATGTGCTGAGCAATTCTTTCATTATTGTTGTCATTTCATATTTTATCTGAGAGATTATTTCTCATCTGATTTCTTCTGTGGCCTACTGGAGTTATTTCCTTACTTCCATTACAGTCATTTCAATGCTTTCAGGTGTGTGATTACTGAGTTCTCCTATGTCGACATCTCCTGGACTTGTTCTGAGTGGGGTGGAGTTCTGAGACTGCATTTTGTTGCTTTGTCTTGTCATTTTTAAAACCAGAGTCATAATGCCCAGTCTCACTCTTCCCTGGAAGTTCACCAAAGCTTGCTAGTGTCCCTAGTTTTTCTGGTGGTCAGACATGCCCTGTAGAGGCCCCTGAGTTGGGCTGCCCACTCGGGGTTCACCAGGCAGTTGGTGGAGTGTACTTATTTCTCCCAGGTCTCAGAAAAGTTCAGCGATGCTAGCAGAATGCAGACTGCCTCATCCAGTTTCCCCAAGCAGCTCAAGGCACGCTCAGGACCCAGATGCAGGCTGTACTGTACTCCTGGTCTTGTGTCCCCAGGAAGCTCAGGGAGCCTAGAAAACCAAGACATGGACCGTGTGGTCAGCAGTTTGTGGACCACCTGATCCAATATCCCCAGGCAGCTCAGGGCATGTGCAGGGTGGGCCCAGAGGCAAACAGTGGTGTTAGTGGTTCACGGGCCATCTGGACCAGTGCAGGAGGCAACTTAGGGCACATGGAGGGCTCAGGCACAGACTGTAATGGCTCCAGATAACGGGAAGTTGATGGGCGGTACCTAGCTCACTCAGCACTCAGCAGTGAATTGTAATGTTTGCTTTGTTTGGGTACCAGGAATCAAACTCAGAACCTTGTGCTTTCCAGGTAGGTGCTTGTGCCACTGAGCTAAATCTCCAGCCCAGAACCACAATGTTGATGTCAGCAGATCATGGACTGCCTGATTTAGCGTCCTCAGGTGGCTCAGGGAGAGTGTAGGTCCTAGATGTGGGCTGCACTGGCAGAGTGATCACAGACCTCCTGGTCTTGTGTAATAAAGTAGATCTTACACTAGGGAGACAATGCAATGTTTAGACATGTGAATCTGATTTATTTCACTTATGAGTATTGCCTCTAGTTGCATCCATTTACCTATAAAAGCCTCGAGTTTACCTTTCTTTATAGCTGAGTAATACTCCATTATATAAATATACCACATCTTTTTTATCCATTCCTCACCTGATGGTCATTTGGTTTTTTTCCAAGATTTAGCTGTAATAAATTGTGCTGCTATAAACATGGGTGCACATATATTGCTGTGGTATGATGTTTAAGAAACCAAAAGAGTAAATAAAATCCAAAAGGTACACTAGATATTGTGAAAGGAAAAGAAGCTGCTCAAAAGGAAAGAAGACCTGGGATAGAGAAATGGAGAAAATAAGGAAGGGAAAAATATAGATATTCAAGACAGCCAAGATAATTGTACTACTAATTTTTACTGATTTATTCAAAGAAATAATTAATGCTTAGTTGTTTGATCAATTTTGCATGCCTATATCTGGTAATCTGAGCAAATACTTTGAAGATAACAATATGCAATATAATAAACATTGTCAATTACCTATAATTTGTTTGGAATTCTGCATTGTTT
>PVLD010033749.1:0-13347 GCA_004027595.1 Dinomys branickii
TTTAAAAAAAAATTTAAAAAAAAAAAAAAAAAAGAAAGTCGGGGGGTACCAGTCTCTGCTCACTGGGAGGACTCCCCTGGGGCTTGAGCATTTGGAACATTTCGTGCAGTCTCATTTCTGATTTTTTATATTAATGGCTCAGGGACCCTGATATCCCTAAGTATAATCATTTGTCATTTTCTTTCTCACATTTGAATAATTTCATGTGATGGATGAAGGAACTGCATTATCTCTATGCACCAAGTGCCTTGTATACAATTTTAAAATATTTCCCCTAAAATTCCTCGTTTAAAACCTATGAAATTTCTCATCAGATCATTATTAATATTTAGTAAATATTTATAGTGCATTAACAATCACAGACATTCTGTAAGTTGGTACATTACCCAGTCTTACGGACTAAAGTAAAGCAGGTCTACATTTCTAAAATGTGAAGCAATACCTTCTGAGAAGGAGATAGCACATTTGTTGATTTCAGATGTGGGCTGCAGGTTGCCTATGTAGAAGTATTTTCAGAATTTAGGACATACTCTTCCAAAAGCACTTAATGAGCAGTGATGCTTACAAAATTTGGGAGGGTTGAAGGTCTAAAAATATGAGCATAACACAAACCCAAGAAGTTTTTATGACAGTACATAAAAGATGTGAATAGCCCATGAACCTACACTGATTACATCTTACATTAAAAATTTGGAATCTCCTGGTAACGTTTTTTGAAAAATGAGTGATCTGTCCTATTCAAATGACTCCTACATTTTTCTTTTTTTCTTCTAAAGAGAATAAAAAATAAGAAAAAATATTTAAAATGATACAGAATTTCAAAACAAAATCATAGGAAATCGACAATGGTTGTTATACTACATATTGTTATCTTCAAAGTGTTTGTTCAGTTTACCAGATATAAGCATGTAAAAATGCTCCAATAAGTAGGCATTAACTATTCCTTACAACCAAGTAATAGAAATCAGTACAATTATCTTAGCTATTTTGTGTGTGATATATATTATATTACATTTATGTTCTTTGTGTTTGTGTGTTTGTTCTTTAAATTCATTTTGTTTATCTGGCCATCAATAGAGCTATTAAAAGAGCAAGGCTTAAACTTACCTGGTTTTGCTTAAATGGTCATTTAAATATATTTTTAAATGCCCACAGTGACTCATGCATCTAATCTGTTTTTTGTTCTAGCAAATGGTTTCTAGAAAGCAAACCAGATCAAGAAAAGGAGGTCATTCAGCAGAAATAATTCCACCATTTTTCTCCTCAAACCCCAGCACCTTCAGTGATCTAATGCACCTGCACATTTTTGACATGGGTTCATATTGCACCTGTGATCTCAATACTATGCAAATGATGATAGCGAATCCTTCACTCTTGCTAACATCAGAAGCTCATCTAAAGCTGACTTTGCCTCTTCTTGCTCCAGCAACTGGAGGTGACTGTTTATGACATTACCAGGTTGCACCAAGTCTACTTAGTGGTAGTTGTTAATGTTTCAGAAATGATACAATTCACACCTAGCTTGACTTTCCACACTTGCTCTGTAAACACTTAACCCCTCGTACAAGCCATGTGAATTTCAATTCCAGAGTCAGACTCCAGGTGCACAACGGCCACGAAGCACTCAAAGGGCCGCGCATATGTCACCAACATAAAGAACTGGCTCAGAACCTGGGATCAGCCTTTTGATGACATTATCAACTGTTGCTTGTTTAGGTTGCTTTTGGTTAAAATATTAAATTATAATTTTTGTTTCAGTTCCAAGTCTGTATAATTTCTCATGTAGTTTGCTGTTAATATCAATTAGGAGTTCATGAGGATTAAGCAGGCATGGACAGTCAGAGAGAAGGAGGACCATGGTCTCAAGGAAGGGAAAGGGTCAAAGGCCAGTTCTGGGCTTCAGTCTCTGCGCAACGGTTCTCAATCTTCAGGGCTAGGGTATAGGCTGGGTTATTTATTAGACCCGTAAATTGCTGGGCCCTGTGATATTCCGATTTTTTGGATAAGAGATTATGACTTATTAAATGGTATCCCCATTGAAAATATAAGTTTACTTTCTTTTTACACTCCAAGAAAGGTGGGCATACAATATGAACTCTGGGTCAGTAAAAGGAGGTAGTCTTTTGGCCGGAGTGAAGAGGTTTCAACCTGAAGTGGCTGAGTCTCAGTAAACAGCTAGCTCCCAGGAGTCTGCCTTCATAGTTTTCTCGATTTGAAACCGCCCAATTATTTCCACAGAGTAATTAGCCATTCCAGTGTAGTGCATTTAAGTAGTCTGCTATCATTTATTTATTATATGCCAACCTGTTCTTTGTAAACAGCTGACTAGTAATAACTGAGGTTAAAAATGTACACACAGCCGGGTGTGGTGGGGCACCTCTATAATCCCAGCACTCTGGAGGCTAAGGCAGGAGGACTGTGGCAAGTTTGAGACCAGCCTGGCCTACAAAGTGAGCTCAAGGCCAGCCTGAACTGCATAGCGAGATCCTGTCTCAAAAAAAATAAAAAAAATGTACACATAATCCTGGCAAAATGTAAATGAGTTGTACTACTTTCTACACAGATTGTCAGAAAGCAAGGAGTCACTGGATTCATTCTCGTCCCTGTGTAGGCAATGTGTTTCAGAAAATGCAAGGGGGGAATTCTCGTCTGGATTAATCTAATTGAATTGAGATTTTGGTAAAAAATGACTTAATGACAAGAGCTAGTCTTCAATTGTACTAAAGGTTTGCTTTTTGGAAATCCACATGTATCATCACACTTAAATCCTATATTTTAAAATTTAATTTTTACCTATGTAAGAAAAAATTGCATATTTATGGGGGTTCTGATTAATATTTTGATATATATGTATATTGTGTAATGTTTCAATGAGATCACACATCTCTCTACCAATATAAATTCTTTACAGTGAAATCATTCTTTCTTCTAGCCTTTTGAAACTTACAGCACGTGCCCATTACCAATACCTGCAGTGACTGCACTGTGCACTGCCGCAGCCCAAGGCTTCCTGCTCCTCTGCAGCTAGAATGTAATTCCCATCGATACACTAAGTTTCACAAAGCTTGAGTTGTGATAAATCCACTACATCACTGTGATGTCTCAAAGCTTTCTTGGTAGTTTTACTGAGAGGTAATTCCATGCATTAAACTCAGGTGGTTGTTGGATGCTTACCATGTACTATGCTTTGATAGGGGTCAGGCCTTGAGATAAAATCACAAAAGCCTTTAAATTTATAGTTTCCCTCCTAAAAAGAAAAAAAAAACCAGAAAATTGATAAAAAGTAGTAAATAAAATGTAAAATGAAGCCAGTCCTGCCTAATTTCAATGTTAGTAGCATAAATAAACTGATGGACTTGTTCTTAACTGATATGGAGAAAAATCAGAACAGCTTCAGTGGATGATCAGGAGTTACATTCAGTGAACAATGTTTTCTTAGATCATAGATTTTTTCAATAGATAGTTAAAACAGAATGTGTGTTGTAACTGAATAAGAAGGATTACACTCTTCATAATTATAACCCAGTATAGATGTCACTGAAAAAATTATCCCAAAGGTCACCAATGCCCTTCTTAATTTAACATGGTTCATCACACAGCAGAACACAGTGTCTCCAGTGTCGCAGAAGAGTATCACTGTTGCTCCCACTCTCCCAAGCCATCCTTCTCTTCCCTGTCTCCTTGGACCCTGTGCTTGTCTGGGCCTCCCTCTTCCTGTCTCCTCATCCATCTAAACCTTTGAAGAGCACAGTGGGTCCTGAAGAATCTGCCAAGTCAACTTTCTAATTCATATGGTCAGTCTCAAAATTCTTTTGTCCAGTGTCTCAACTGTCCACATGTGCAGATTCCTTACACATTTGCCCCTCTGGCACCTACTGGCCTCTGTAGCCGTCCTCCGATCTGACAAGTGTTCTCACCTACTTTTATTCTTACAGTTAAGACCTCACTTTTACCATCCTTTCGTTGCCTTCTCCAACTGCTCATCAGCTACAGAGCAGTTTCCTGCTCATGACTTGGATCCTAACATGTTCATTTTCCTGAAACTCTACAGCAAATTTATGTGTTTCCTGTGTTTGTCTCTATGAAAATAATTACAAAAGATGTTCTGCTGAGAGAAGCAACCAGAAGACCAGGAAAGCAAAGGCCACCTGTCCTCCCTGTGTCACTGCTGCTACAGCCTTTGGGACTGCAGTCTTGGTCTTTCTAGAGTGATCCATGGAGAACAGCTCACCAGCCATTCTCAGAAGCTCAGAATGCAGACAGCTTCCCCTTTTGAAAGGGTCAACCCACCTTGTTTTCTGAAGTGTTTTTCTCTCTTATGTATGTGACTTGAATATTTATGTATCTCTAGTAAATAAGCCGAGGTTGATGTTGAACTGGTGAATTAAGTTTCACAATCTCCATTCAGTGAAGATCTCAACTTTTAACCAGAGTGCAATTAGTAACAGTCTAAAATCTACCTTCTTCCTCTTGGTCCCCCTCAGCAGTCCACGGAGAACATCTACAAAAACCGTAACTTTACTCACAGTGAGAGTTCACCTGCTAGACCTCTGGTTACTTCGAATAGCCCCACTTCCCTCCTTGCATGGATCACATTCTCAGGAGTAGGAGTTGGGTTTTGTTTGGTCTTCATTTGGAGTGCTTGGGTTTTCATAAAGCACAGTCCTCATAGAACCCTGTCTACTCTCAGATGTTCTCAATTTCAAATGATCTGGTCTCTCCAGCTGCTTCAGGAAGACCTTCGCTGTGGATGAGCTTCTGACCTCTGACACTGCAGCTCTTCAAGTGACACCAGGGTGCAGGACGGGGGAGGGCACACCAGTGGCATCTCTCCTATACCTGAGGATACCCTTTGCTGCCCTCTTATATTGGCAGATCTGCTTCTCCATCGATTTTTTGAGAACCATCCCTTTTATATTCCTGGTTCTACTTTGTTTGGTTTTGTTTTGTCTTATTCTCTTTATGGTTTCCAAAACTTCAAACGTTGCCCTGAAAATATTGCATTTTTGAGTTTGTGTTCTGAATCCTTCTGAGCAACTGAATCATTGAGGGAAATACAGAATCCTTCAGCAGCAAGGTGTTTAAGATTTTCAGCTACCAATACAATTTTTTCTTAATTATTTTTCTTAGTACTATGATATTTATCTTTGTTAAGAAATTATCCCAAACAATATTGTCCATCTCAGGGCTAAGACATGATATGACATACCTTCTTGACAGTAAAGGTGACAGCCTTGCATACATTAAGCTATCCATTGTATTGCTAATCAGAGGGCCTCTGCGCCTGGTACAAAATTGCTGTTTCTTCTTACAGCCAATGACTATAAAGACTCTTCCTTAGCACTCTACCATGACACCCACTCATCACCCTGATTGATATCAATAAAAGCTTTGAGCTATGGACTTGTAGAATTTAGTTTCCCAGACAACACTGGTCATCCTGGAGCTCCTGAACTGCAGAACTTTCTCTGTTAGTGTTTATTTTGTATCCAAGTGCCATATTGCTAAGTTAGTTGGGCTGATACCCTCCACATGGTTTCAGTAGTTATCTAAACTTGGAATAGTCTGTATACATCACTTAACCCCACATACCAATGAGCCTATATCAATTGATTAAAAGGTAAGTCTCTGAGACATACTACTGGAGGGCTGGGGATATGGCTCAGTGGCACAAGTGCCTGCCTCAAAAGTGCAAGGTCCTGAGTTCAATTCCTAGTACCAAAAACTAACAACAACAAAGAAATACTGCTGGAAATCACAGAGATGTTCTTTTGAATATAATGTATGATGATTTCAAGTTTTATTAAATATGGGATTTATAAATGAAAGTTTCTGACGATTTAAAAAAACATTCTATCACAGCGATATATGTGCACCCATGTTTATAGCAGCACAATTTGTAATTGTTAAATCGTGGAAGCAACCCAAATGTCCATCGACTGAGGACTGGATAAAAAAATTATGGTATTTTTATATAATGGAATATTAGTCAGCTATAAAGAAAGATAACCTCGAGGCTTTTATAGGTAAATGGTCATAACTAGAGACCGTACTCATAAGCGAAATAAATCAGACCTGCATGTGTAAGCAACATATTATTGCACTAGTGTAAGAACCTGAAAGAGTGAATAAAAACTAGGAGGTATGATAGACAATGTGAAATGAAAGGAAACTACTAAAAATAAAGAGCAACTGCGATGAGGGAAAAGAGGAAAGAAAGGAGGGGAAACTATGTACATATGTATATGCAGGACAGCTAACATAGTTGTAACACTGACATCTATCGCTTTCCTGAAAGGAACAGTTAATGACTAATTTGACCAATCTTGCATCTCTATTTTTGTTTTCCTGAGAAACCACCCTGAAGATACCAATGTGTAATATAACAACCATTGTTAATTTCCTATCACTTTGTGTGTAATTCACTATTGCTCGTATTGTTCTCATGCTATTTTGTAAATGGGTGTCTGTTAATATGTTTTCACTCTTTTATTCTTAAAATTATTTTTTTTAAAAAGCAGCTATAATGAACTACTAACTTTCTTGCGCTTTTGCAAGTAGGGTAGTTGGTGAGAAGGTGTTGCTCATTTCAGTTGATTTCAATCTTGGAATGCCTGCAAAAGTTATCAAATATTTATTGTGAAGGGAAGAGTCCTGAATTCTCTTATTGAAAGACATAAATGAGGATGGAGAATTTTCATGCACATAAGGAAATAAATAAAAGTAATTCATTAGTAAAGATAATATTTAATATAAAAGGGAAATGTGTTTCTTTTATGTAGCAAAATAAATTTTCTTTAAACTTTTTCTAAAGTTTATTTTGAGATCCTACCTAAGTGAGCCTGTAGGTTCACTGTGAAGGTGCCTTCCAAAACTCCTCGAGCACCTGTGGGCATTTTTACAAATTTGGTTACTATTCCCTCTCTTAGCTTTTTTAATCCTTGTTTGAATATGGATTCCTTGGTTCCACTCCAAGATATTTACAGGGTGCAGTACAAAGTACATTTTACCATTTTTAGTGAGAATAAAGTGCACTTTGCTCTTTCTGTCACATCTGGAATATGAGCATGTCTTGCTGAGTGAAACTTGCAGTTGAGATAGAGCAAGGTCTGAGGTTGCTAGTCATAAGAAATGACATCAGACACGCTGGTGCCACCTCCTTCAAGGCTTCACTCTAAAAGCAGAACACAAAAGTTAAACCAAGGGACAAAAAGGTGTTTTGTGTTTTTCAGTACAGTGCAGGTGATTGAGGCCAGGGCCTCAAGCCTGCTAGCCAAGCATCTGTCTCTGAGCTCGATCCCCAGATCCTCACAGTCCCTTATAAATGCCTGCAGTTACAATGCCTACATTTCTACCCTCTGTCACCAATTTCCACTCTCACTCCCTACAGAAGCATATGTCAGCTTTCACTTCGGACTATTTTATGCAACAAAATAAGCAATGTTTGATTCCTTCATCAGCCTGTTTCCAGGAGTCTGATAATTATGATGGATTTGTCAGAATCAGCAGTCAGGAGAACAGTGTGTTGCTCAGGCACTGATAACAAGCTTTTAGCCACACTAGTTTACACTCAAGGGGTTGTGAGCAGTCTGACACCGAATTGATCAGCATCCACCTTGGAACCTTGCTGCCTTTCTCAGTCTCTCTTACTAGGATATTTCTCCTTCGTACTATGCAAATCAGATCAACCTCGGTTCTACTCCAGTTCCCTGAGTTGAATTTTGTTTTTTCTAATACAGCTATTGTATTCTCTTATTTCCTGTTACTTCTGACTCACATAAAATGATAATAGCAAGTCTCATGATAATAGCAAAATAGTGATACTGACAAAACCTCATTACCAAAGTATCATAATAACCATGCACTTGTTTATTCAAAACTTTGCTTCATAATTTCAAACTATGTGAGACCAGTATGAGTTTTACATTCAAGGCAAGCAAATTTCAAAAGTCTGACATAGATAACTTCTGGTTTAAGCAAAAAGGCAATCTAATGTAGATTTAATCTAATGTAGACATCCCCCAGCCAAATCACAGTAAAATTTCAGAAATACTAATTGAAAGAAAAAAAAATTGATATAAACTTTAACAGAAATGAGGGAGGGAAATCTAAGTGATCAAAAATGAAGAAGGGACATAAAACTCTAGAGGAAGACTCATGGGGTGAGGCATTGACACACTGAGGTGAATCCGAGGCAAGAAGCCGAGCCTTGTGAGAAAGCAGCCCAGCGCCTTCCTCTGGGGACATTGACACAGACATCTGGATTTGAGGCCGTTAGACATAGAGGATCACTCAGCTGCTGTGAGTCGGACCTGAGACAGCCTGGGAACACTGCCCAGGATAGTGCTCCCAGTCACCCATGGGTCGGAGAGCAAACGTTATGTTCCCTCCCCCTGACAAAATAGCATTCAAACATCAAAGCCACTTCCCTTTATAGTACACACCAGAAATACACACTGGAAAATACTCATCGTTATTTGCTACTTTTAAAGCTTTTCTGCAAGGTCAGAATTTTGATGGCCACAGTCATAAGTAGGTAAGTCAGAGCTCCTAGTTCCCATATCCCATATATGATATGGGTTAACACTAACTCAAAAGAAAATTATCTATTGTTAGAATTACTACTTAGTCAACCTCATATTCTGTGACATTTTCTAAAGATAAAATGCAGTTGTGACGGAATCAGTGAATAAAATCATTAGAGAGGTTGTAGAAATAAGACTGACCTCCTGTTTCTTCTCTTTGGTCTAGTTTTAAGATATGCAACCCAGAATAAGGATCCAAATGAGGACAGAAAAATGAGCATAAACAGGGAAGTGTGAAATACATGAAGGACAGGATATGTGCACACAAACACACACACAATTTTTGAAGTTGATGAGTCTAGATTTGCATCCCTAAGTCTGTGGCTCTGTTAGCTAGTCACCCTATTATTCTTTATCAATGCATCTCTTAGTTTCCTGTATATAATTGATTACTAATTTTAAATGTAATAAATAGATCTATTAATTCACATGGTAGCACATGCTCAGAATACTTACCAACATATACAAATCGTTCAGAGAATGTTTGAATACACGGTGTTAAATGCCATATGAAAATCTTCCCAAGATTCAAGTAAAAGAAAGTTATAAAACTGTTTCATTAAAAAGGAACATAGATAAAATGACTCTTTCTCTGGTAAATTTACAATCATCCTGGCTGACCTTTCCTTTTTCTGTTGCTATTGTAAAGGTCTTGGAATTCAATGTCATGTGAGGAGTGAAAGAAGCTACTTGGCTCAGAACAATTTAAATATGATCCTTTTTTTGCTAATCAGAGGGGAGCAATGGGACAAAAGCCAGTGTGGCAGGGGCTGGGGTACCTTGGCCATGACCCAAAGCATACCCAGTTGAGAAGTACAGATTTTAAATGCACAGATCATTACAGGATGCAATGACATTTACTGCCTCTTGGGTGGAGGACCACATGTTCTCCATATTTATTTCCTGGATCCTCTTACTGTAATGCACATCAAAAACTCTGAAGATTAATGGTCTGTACTGACTTTAATTTCTTATTGTAGGGAAGTATTTTTCTTAAAGATAGAACTCAGATGTTAAAACAACTGAATTGCACCATTTACACTAATGATTTTCAGCTATGTTCTTAGCAGATGGTACAAAAGCAAGAGAAATTTTCCAGTTGCAATCATCTGAACATGGCTATAATTTTTTTTATCACAAAGGGCTGTTACAATTGCCAGGATGGCCCCAAAGCAGCGGAATCAGCGACACACGGCCTCCTTTCTGGGCATTGTGCCCCTGAACCATATCCCCAGCAGATTATGTTTATTACTGTGATGATGATGATGGTCACACATATTCGTAAAATCTTAATTATTAGCTATACACTTTCATTTCTCTGCTAATGGTAGTTTAAACCCCTGTTCTTTGTCCCTCAGTCTCCCCTGACCCTGAGCTTCCAACAGGGTAAGCGAGTGATGTCACCACAGTCTTTGGGTCATCTTCTCCCTATGCAGATAACCCAGCTAAGATACACAAAGTTCAGCTGAGACTAAAAAGAAGCCATAAATAGGTTGTGCAATCACTGTACTGCAAAAGAAAAGCAATTTAGTAAAAGTTCTTTTAATTACATAGATTTTTTAAAAATCAGACTCTTTTAATCGATTTTCTCCATTCCTTTTTCTCATTTTAAAATTGACCAATGTTGCTCCTACTCTTACGATTTTCTTCTTTTTCTTATACTCGGAGGTAGGCGATTATATTATTGATTTGGGAACTTTCCTGCTTTATGACTAAGCACTGGATGATATGATTTCTCTCTCCTGTTGCCTTCAGTTGTGTTGTGAAGTCATATGCTATACCTTCATTTCCCTCCAACCAAATGCATTTTTATTTCCCTTGAGATCTCTTCATCTTTTAGACACGTGTTATTTAGTTACCAGGTTTTATGGGTTGAAAGTTATTCTACAAAAGTCCAGGCCCTAATCCTTGTTTCTTTTTTTTTTCCAGTTCAGAGATGCCTCCATAAACTAGGACTAGAGGTCCCATTCAACCCAATTATCTCCCTCTTGGGTACTTTTCCAGAAGAACTGAAAACATACCACAGCGATATATGCACCCATGTTTATAGCAGTGCAATTTGTAATACTAAATGGTAGAGGCAACCCAAATGCCCATTAGCTGAGGAATGGATAACAAAGTAGTGGTATTGTTTCTTAAAGTAACCTTATTTGGAAAAGAACAGGTACTAAGGCGACCATCACAATTTAATGCTCTCGTGTATATCCCTAATATCATATCTAGCAAATCGCACTTTTCTTGTTCAGTGTCAAAGAACATAAGCTTAGGGAGCTTGGAGTGGAAATTTCAAGGAAACCATTCCTCATTAATTTTCCACTATGCACCAACACAGGGATGCACACTGGAGAGGGTGAGTCAGAAAACATTACTGAAGCACCTGTGCTTCTTAAAGTAGCCCTTCTGATTGCAGTCCTGGCCTACAACTGGCAAAGACAATTGGCCAGGAAAGACTCCAGGTGACTATTAAAATGCCCGAGTGGTGAGTCACCCAGAGAACTAGAATGGTGAAGTTACTGGCTCACTGGTTCACACAAAGTACCGCGTCAGTGCGATGAGGACACAAGGCAGTGCAGCACCTTTAAGCACACAATGCAGGCCAACTCTTGAATTTAATGAATAAGGATGATATATTAGAATAAGCCACAGGTTACACTTTCCATGTATTGACTGTGGGAAAAACTCCAAGTAAAGTGCTGCCTTTTTCTATAGATGCACTTAAACTATGCCAAATTGTCAGTAGGCTAAAGATAGAATGTGCAAAATTCTCCCTCCTAGGACTTCCGGGAAGATGGCGACCAGATGAGCAGTAGAGGGATTCTCTCCCAGAGACCGATCCTTTGCGCGCGGCTGCCCGGTCCGTGGAGGCAAAATTCCAACCGATCGGGCTGCTCTCCACGGCCTGAGAATTAAAGGGCCGGCTGACAAGCCCTGCAGCAAGAAGTGGGCGGACCCTGAGAGCTCGGCGCCCAGGGGATCGGCGCAGCGTTTGGGCCGCAGCTCGGTTCAAATCTCGTACAGCCGAGACAGCGAGTGCGGAGGGAAGGACGGCTTCAGCTCCTAAACCCGACCAGCTCAGAGGCGACTGCAACCAGGATTTCTTGGAGGCAGCGGAGCAGAGGAAACTCAGAGAACGCGCTACTGGGACAGACTGCGCCAATCTGGGCAGCGTTCCGGGATCCCGCCCAGAGCCCCACCCCCGCAGCCGGCGCTGCGCGAACCGGAGCAACAGCAATCGGCGGGATTTCTGAGTCAGGAAAAACCTCCATCCAGAGACATACATCTGAACGGCATTCCTGTCTGCACGATCAAAGGGTGAGTTAAGTGGGCACTCTAACCGGTTTTTCCTGAATCGGGAAGAAGCTCAGCCCAGCGAGTAACATCAAAACAGCTTTAAAAACTGCGGGATCTCCCGGGTGGGAAGAACTAGCTAGGTGCCCCAACGGGATTTGTGAGGGGGTAAGGAGCTCCACCCAGGGAGGAACACCGGAGTGCCCTGTCTGTAAGACTCCTGGGGCGGCAAGCTGTTTATTCGCCCCGGTCAGGTCTTGGGGTAGGGAATAGAAGCGGAAATCTCAGCAGACAGCTTAAGGGACATTCTCCCAAAGAGAAGTAATCATTGGAGCAGCCTCTGCAGCAGACCTCCGCCTACTGAACTGCTTATGGAATTTATAGCTCCACATTTTGAATCTGATACCCAAAAATGGGAAAACAGAGGAACAAAACTCAGTCTCAAAACTCAACCCCACCCAGAACAAGTTTTGAATGTGAAGATACAGGAGGGGAACCAGGAAGCCTCACAACTTCAAGTTATGAAACGATTACATCCGAAATTAAACAACTCCAACAGGCCATGAAAGAGCTTAAAGCAGAAATAACCCACATACCCACAATGATTTCTCAGACAAAAAACGAGCTGAAAACAATGATGGAAGAAATGTTCCATTCACATAGACAAGAAATAGACAAAAGTCTAGAAGAAAATAGGAAACAAATGGAAACGTTACAAGAGCAATTTAGGAATGAATTACCAATAATGAAGCAGGTCCAAAGAGAATGCCAGGATTTGAAAACTAATGCTGAAAGCATGAAAAACCGTTTAAATGAAACCGAAGATGGAATTTCAGAACTGAACACAGCATGGCAGCTTATGAGCGTGAAAGTAAGAATCGCATTATATCATCAAAGACACAAGACAAGTCAATCCAACAGCTGCAAGATGAGGCAAAACGTAACAATATTCGAATTATAGGAGTATGTGAAACAACAGGAGATCTCACAAATGATATAAAAGGAATATTTGATGAAATAATAGCAGAAAATTTCCCAAACAAGGTAAAAGATACTGAAGTTCAGTTAAGCGAAGCATATAGAACCCCAATGATCCATAACCCAAAGAAAAACACACACAGGCATATAATAGTCAAGATCCCACATATCCAGCAAAAGAAAACATTATTAAAAGCTGACAGAGAAATGAAACAGATCACCTATAAAGGAAAGCCCATCAGAATCAAAGCAGATTTCTCAACGGAAACCATGAAAGCAAGAAGAGCTTGGAGGGACATACTACAGATTCTGAGACAAAACAACTTCCAACCCAGACTGATGTATCCTGCAAAATTATCCCTCAAATTCAATGGAGAAATAAAATATTTCCACGACAAAGAACAACTGAAGAACTTCATGAGTGCCAAACCAGCATTGGAAAAAGCACTAAAAGATATTCTAGACAGAGAAAAAAGAGACCACAATCCCAAGAACA
>PVLD010033750.1:0-13347 GCA_004027595.1 Dinomys branickii
CCTAATCTTCACGCTTGCCCCTTACGTCCTCTCACTTTTTCCTGGAAAATGTTTAAATCCTCCCATTCTTCAATACCCAACCACAATCACTAATACTAGCAATTCTTTCCAATGCCACAACTCCCAGTCCACCATGAACTTTTCTTCCCCCTGATTCTTTAATACTGGAAGTGCCTATTCTCTCATTTTTCAGCAGTCTTCTGTGGCTTCTCTGCTACCCACCTGGAATAGCTTGCCTCATCTAACTTACCTGCTCATACATCATCTCTTACCTTGCAGGCCTTAAGAGAAATTTCATAAGGAGTGAGGGGTGAAGAGCTTAGGGGATGAGCCTGGATGTTGAAGTTTGGTATGAATGCAACAAGGCATCATATTATCATTATCATCTCCACCACCACCACCTTTGAAACATATAGGGCACAGTTTAAAATATATTTTAAAACACATGACCTCACACAAACAGATAATCAAAGCTGGAAGGAAAGGACTAGATGCTTCCAGTCCAGTGATTCTCTTTGCCAGGAAGGATTGTTAAAGATTCCAACATCAGAGTACCTGATTCACAGGGTCAGGGATAAACACAGAATTAGCACTTTTTAAAAACTTTCAGGCGGTACGGCTGATGATGATTTGGAGATTGCACTTCAAGAACCACTTATCTGGTCCAATCCTAACACTTTACTAATGAAGAAACTGAGGTCTGTGGGAAAGAGACTTACCCAAGGGTACAAGTCAGTGAAACAAGCTGTGTTTCCTTACTCCTATAACAAACCTCTTTCTTCCCCACCACAGATAAACCTCTTCCCCTTCTTTTTTCTCTCCCAAGGGTACAGTGGCGATTAAGAAAATACTGTCTGGAAAAGCCTTTGGGCTCTGCAAACCTAAAATGCTCATAACCAGGTGGCAGTGTTACTGTTCTGCAAAGACATCTGATCCCAATTATGCCTCCTCTCCTTTCTGCCTAGATTGTGAGGTTTGGATGGTTCCCCCCCACATACACACATACACACTCCCAGCTGTGTCCAAAACACAAAGCCACCCTTTTCAGCCCTGAGCCAGCTCAGGTCACTATTACTAGCTATGCATTCTCTGAGGCCCTATGCACAAAGACTGGCCTTGCGAAGCCCAGGAGGTAGTGGGGGATAGAAAAACTCTTTCGCTTCAAGCAGAGCCCCAGATGGGAATGAGGCTTAGGTTGCATTTGAGACCTCTACCTATCCAGGCATCCAGGCCCAGCCAAGAGCAGTCTGGAAACTACAGGCTATAAATTCTTATCTCCATTCTTATCCTTGTTTGGTAACTGTTTTTGCTACTTGAATCACAGACCCTAGACAGCCCTATTACAGGATAAAAACATAACAAATAAAAAATATTTATCAATATAATGGTTAGATTAGCCTATATGATACAAGCCACATTCACTTGCAGAAAGGAAAAATCCAGCCTTTAGCGATCTCCTACCCCCACCAGAAAATTCTCAGCACAAAATCAATTAATCCAAAAACAGCATGAAATTAAATGCAAATGTGGAAGTGGTTTGTGAGATGTTTTGTCCCTTTTAAAGTGCCTATGAGGGGTGGTTGAAAAAAAATGGAGGTGAACCAGCCCAGAGATTAATGTTCTCTGTTTGTAGGCGGCATGCTAAGAATACAGGCAAGAGATGGAGATCCAGTATGACGAGGATGAAGTAAAAGCAGGAAAGTTGGGATAAACAGACCCTGAGCCCCTCCACCTCTTGGGGCTCACACCCAAGGAAATTTCCAAGACAACCACATAGGATCTGAGGAAGCAAATACAACCCCTTCTTTCCTCAAATTTCTGACTTCTCTTCTTTTGTAATGGCCATCTGCAAACACTCTGGCCCACACTGCAACTGGCCTCTATGTGTAACAGACTATTGAGCTTTTTAGTCTTTTTTGAATGCCCCTGGCCAGGACACAACCATTTCAGTGAGGCAGTGTGATTATGTAAAAAGTATCAGGCTTGCAGTTAGGAAACTTCGGTTCCAGACCCGGATTGTCTAACTTTCGGTGAGACTCTAAATTTAGCTCACTTTTAAAATAACATGACCCAGGGAACACATGTCTATTTCCAAGTAGGTAGGAAACTTTCAGAATCTCAAGATCCACTATATCTTGAGATTAGATCACTAGATCACCATTTTTTTGGGTCACTGCATTCAGATCCTAGCACTGCTAGAAAATGTACAAAAACATAAAGATTCTGTACAAATTAGTGGTTTTGTGTACCTCTCAATAAGGCCTAGATATAGAAACCTGTTAATTCCAACTCATTTTTATTTTTTATTTAAAATTTAATTTATTTTAAAAATAAAAGAAGGAAAATATATTAACAAACAGATACTCATTTATAAAATAGCATAAGAACAATATAAGCAATACTGAATTAAAGACAAAGTGGTAGAAAATTAACAATGGTTGTTGCATTACATAGTGATATCTTCAAAGTGGTTTCTCAGGAAAACAAATAGAGGCATGCAAGATTCATCAAATACTTAATCATTAACTGATCCTTTCAGTAAAGCAATAGAAGTCACTAGTACAACTATGATAGCTATCCTGTACATACATATATGCATAATTTCCCCTTCTTTTCTCTTTTTCCTCATCCCAGTTGCTCTTTACTTTTGAGCGGGTGCCTTTCATTTCACAACATCTATCATATCTCTTAATTTATTCAGTCTTTCAGCTTCTTATACTAGTGAGACAATACATTGCTTACCCATGGAGGTCTGATTTATTTCACTTAGGAGTATGGTCTCTAGTTGTGATCATTTACATGTAAAAGCCTCAAGTTTATCTTTCCTTAGTGCAGAATAATATTCCATTATATAAAAGTACCACAATTTTTTATCCAATCTTCAGTGCATGAACATTTGGATTGCTTCCACAATTTAGCAATTACAAACTGTGCCACTATGAACATGGGTGCACATATATAGCTGTGATATGATGTTTTCAGTTCTTCTGAGAAAATACCCAGAAGAGGAATAGCTTGGTTGAATGGGACCTCTATATATAGTTTGCTGAGGAATCTCCAAACTGATTTCCACAGTGGTTTCACCAGTCTGCATTGCCACTGGCAGTGGAAAAGAGTTTCTATTTTTCCACACCTTTTGAGCATTTGTTATTGGCTGATTTCTTAATTGTAGCGATTCTTACTGGGGTGAGGTGAAATCTCAAAGTTGTTGTAATTTGCATTTCTCAAATGACTAATGATGTTGAACATTTTCTCGTGTATTTATTTGCGATTTGTATTTCTTTACCTGAGAAGTGTGTATTCATCTCAGATGCGCATTTTGGACTGGGTCTTTGAATTTTGGTGGGCTGATGTTTTTTAATTTGTTATATGTTCTACATAGAAGACCTTTATCCGAGGGACAGTCAGCTAAAATTTATTCTCAATTTCGGGATTTTCTTTTTACTCTGCTGGTGATTTTTTTAGATGTGCAGAAACTTTTCAGTAGGACAAGATCCCAATTGTTGATTCTTTGAAGTATTTCCTGTGTGGTTTGATTTTTGTTCAAGAACTCTCTGCCTACCCCTATGTCTTTGAGGTTTTTACCGACTTTCTCTTCCAGTAGATTTAGTATTTCTGTTTTAATATTGAGATCTGTGATGAATTTTGAATTCAGTTTGGTGCATGGTGATAGACTTGGTTCTATTTTCAGTCTTTGGTAATAGGCAAGCCAGTTTTCCCAGCACCATTTATTAAAGAGGTTGTCTTTCTTCCAGTGAGTTTGTCTGGCCCCTTTGTCAAAGATTAAGTGGCTGAGTGTGTTTCTGATTGTGGCTGGTTTTCCAGTCTGTTCCATTAATCCTCTGGTCAGTTTTTTAGCCAGTACCAGGTTGATTTTATTACAGTAATTTTGTAGTATAATTTCAGGTAACGGATTGTGATTCCACCTGACTTGCCCTTGTTGTCTAGGATTGATTTATCTATTCTTGGTCTCTTCTGCATCCATATGAATTTAAGGCATGTTTTCTCTAGATCTGTGAGGTATGCTAATGGTAGTTTAATGGGAATTACATTGAATCTGTACAACAGTTTTGGTAGTATGGCCATTTTCACAATGTTGGTTCATCCTATCCATGAGCAGGGAATGTTTTTCCACTTATTGAAATCCTCGTTGATCTCTTGTTTCAGAGTATTATAGTTTTAATTGAATAGATCTTTTACTTCTTTTGTTAGATTGATTCCTAAATGTTTCAATTTCTTGGATGCTATTGTGAAAGGTATGGTTTCCTTAACTTCTCTCTCAATCTGTTGGTTGTTTGTGTATAGGAATGCTATTATTTTTAAGTGTTGACTTTGTATCCAGCTATACTGCTAAATGTGTTGATTAATTCAAGGAGTCTTCTTGTGGAGTTTTTGGGGTATTCCATGCAGAGTATCATGTCATCTGCAAATAATGATAATTTTACTTCTTCCTCTCCTATCCTTATTCCTTTTATTTCTCTCTCTTGTGTAATTGCTCTGGCTACTGCTTCCAGGACTATGTTGAATAGGTGTGATGTCAGAGGACATCCTTGTCTTGTTCCTGACTGTAAAGTGAAAGCTTTTAGTTTTTGTCCATTCAGTATGATGTTGGCTATTGGTTTGTCAAAGAAGGCTTTGATGAGATTGAGGTAAATGTCATCTATTCCTATTTTCTGTAGGGTTTTTTTATCATGAATGAGTGTTGGACTTTGTCAGAAGCATTTTCTGCATCTATTGAGATGATCATATCGTTTTTGTCTTTGGTTCTATTGATATGGTGTATAAGATTTATTGATTTGAGAATATTGAATCATATCTGCATTCCTGGAATGCATCCAACTTGGTGATGCTGTATGATTTTCTTGATAATTTGCTGCATTCGATTTACTAATATTTTATTGATGATCTTTGAATCTATGTTTGTAAGGGAGATTGATGTGTAGATCTCCTTCTTGGTTGGGTCTTTCTCTGGTTTTGGTATCAGTATAATACTTCTCTCCATAAACTAGTTAGGGAGAATTGCTTCCTTTTCAATTTCATTGAAGAGTTTGAGGAGTGTTAGTATTAAGCCTTCTCTGAATTTCTTGTAAAATTCTGCTGTGAATCCATCAGGGCCTGGGCTTTTCTTTGTCGGTAAGTTTTTAATTACATTTTCAATATCATTAATTGATATTGGGTTGTTCAGGACTTTTATATCCTCTTGATTCAACTTTGGTAACTCGTACATATCTAAGAATCTGTCCATTTCTTCTGAGTTTTCTATCCTGTCATAGTACAGATTTTCAAAGTAGTTTCTCTGATCTTTTGAATTTTTGTAGGAACTGTAGTGATTTCATCCTTTCATTCCTATTGCATGAATTTCAGTTTTTCCTGTTTTGATAAGGTTGTCTAAGAGTTTATCAATTTTACTTATTCTTTCAAAGAATCAACTCTTTGATTCTTTTATTTTTTGTAGTATTTTCTTTGTCTGAATTCCATTCATTTCTGCCCTGATCTGTATAATCTCCTCCCTTCTTTGGCTTTGGGCTTTTCTTGTTCTTGTTTTTCTAAAAGTTTCAGGTGCAGCATTAGGTAATTTATTTGTTCTCTTTCTGTTTTCCTTATGTGTGAGTTCACCACTATAAATTTCCCTCTGAGGACTGCTTTCATTGCATTACACAGACTCCAGTAAGTTGTATGTATATTTTTGTTTGTTTGTAGGTGTTTTTTAATTTCTTCTTTAATTTTTTGTGACCCATCAGTTGTTCAGGAGGTTGTTTTTTAATTTCCAAGTGCTTGTGGAGTTTTTGGAGTTCCCTTTGTCATTAATTTTCAATTTCATTGCACTATAGTCAGATAATATGCATAGGATAATTTCAATTCTTTTGCATTTAGGTAGGTATATTCTATGGGCTAGAATGTGGTCTGTTTTAGAGAAAGACTGCATGTGCAGCTGAGAAAAATGTGTATTCTGATGTTTTGGGTTGGAACACTCTGTATACATCTACTAAGTCCATTTGTTTGCAGCTTTAGTTCATATTTGTTATTTCTTTGCTGATGTTTTCTAGTTGACCTATCTCTTTGTGTCAAAGCGGTGCTGAGGTCGCCTATTACAATAGTGTTATTAATTATTTGGTTTTCCCTGTCCGTCAAGATTTGTCTTATATACTTAGGTGCTTTGATATTGGGCACATATATGTTTATGATTGTGATCTCTTCCTCTTGCAGTTTTAGTGACGGTCTTTATCTCTTTGGACTGTTCTTGATTTGAGGTTTACATTGTCTGCAAACATATAGCTACCCCTGCTTTTTTCTGGGTTCCTGGTGCATGGAGAATTGTTGTCCATCCTTTGACTTTCAGTCTATGGATTTCCTTTTGAGTAAATTGTGTTTCTGTATACAGCATATTGTGGGATTTTGTTTTTTAATCCACTCTGCCAGTCTCTTTCTTTTGACTGGTAAATTGAGGTGATTTCCACTAATGGTTATAATTGATATGTTGTTGGCTTATCATTGTCATGTTATCTCCTTGCTGTTGGTTTCCTACTTTTTCTACCTGTTTAAATACTTGCTCTGTTTGAGGTTTCCTTTCTATTGTTGTTCTTGAAATTGTCATAATTTTTTTTCTCTGTCTAGTATAACTTTGAGTATTCTTTGTAGGGATGGTTTGACACTCATGAAGTTCTTCCATTGTTCTTTGTCATGGAAATGTTTTATTTCTCCATTAAATCGGAAAGATAGTTTTGCAGGATACTTCAATCTTGGTTGGAAGCTGTTTTGTCTCAGGACCGATAATATTTTGGTCCAAGCTCTTCTCGATTGGGTGGTTGAGAAGTCTGCTGTGATTCTGATTTGCTTTCCTTTATACGTGATCTGTATCTTTTCTCTAGTAGCTTTTAGTATTCTGGTCTTTTGTTGGGTATCTGGGATCTTGATTATTACCTCTGCCATTAACTAGCTGTGTGGTGTTGGGCATTTCTGTTTACCACTTAGGGTTTTGGCTTCCCGATCAGTAAAATAAATTAATTTATCTATTATTATCCCTGACCAAGAAGAGACCCTGTCAGCAAACATGCCATTCTCAGCAAATAACAGGACTCCACTAATGGACCATGCTGTACTCAGTACACAGAGCAAAAGACCATAAGGATGAGAGCAGGACAAGATGGGCAATCTTCCTGGTACCAAAGAGTCTGACATTATCTATACACTTGTCCATCTGCTCTCAATGTTCTGTGACCATTTACCACTGGCATCCCACTCCCACCAAATTTCTCCATAGAATAGCCTTATCCCTAAGCCCTATGAAACTGTGCCTGCACTCAGCCCTATGAAACTGTGCCTGCACTGGGTCAGAAAGAAGCCTACCATACCTTCTGTGCCTTTTAAACCCAGCACTGGTCATGGACACTCCCAGGGAAGGTTGACTTCCCTTGGTGTTTGATCAACTGCAGTGACCATTGCCTTGGTCACTCACCCACACTCGATTACAACCCTGAGTCTCAGTTGGAGACAACTGGGCTGGGGATATAGCTCAGTGGAATAAGCACCTGCCTAGCAAGCGCAGGGTCCTGAGTTCGATCCCCAGTACCGCCAAAAAATATATATATATATTAAGTATCAATTGGAGACAACTGTTGTGGACCCTGTTGCTGCTCGTATTTTGTCATGCTGGGCATGACAACTGCCTTTCTCTCTTCTCCATGGGGAGCCTACTACCTTCTATTCCCCATTCTTCTCCCCTAGCCTGTCTCTTAAAAATCTAAAACCTCTCCATCTGTACCCTGATCTGAAGTCTAAATATCTAATAGTCTTCTGCAACATCCCATGGCCACAGTATAAACTGGACAACATCTCGTGCTGGTCACAAGATGGGATTATTAGGGCTGGGGATATAGCTCAGTGGAATAAGCGCCTGCCTAGCAAATGCAGGGTCCTGAGTTTGATCCCCAGTACCGCAAAAAAAAAAAAAAAAAAAAAAAGGGGATTTTTGAGTTCTCTATTCTGCAGGATTTAGAAAACTACTGCTGGAGATTAAGTGAATGGTCTGAATTACCCTGTGCCCAAGCATTCCTCACACTCTGTAGTCTTTCCACATTGTGTGCCTAGTGCGAACCCTCCCAAATTTTTCTCCTTCCCTTCCCATCTACACCCCATTCATGCAATAGCAACTTCTGATGACAGTTCCAAATGACCCCACTACCCCTCCCAAGTCCTGCTGCTTCAGTTGCTGCTACTTCTCCCTCAGAACTTCCCACCAGTGTACCTGTTCCTTCCTCTCCCACAGGGCCTCCTGCTGATCCAGCATCTCTCCCTTCTATCTATCTGACACCTCACCTTGACGCTAACATGCCTCCACATGCTGCTCCTGGTCCCACCCTGCCTTATACTCAATCTGGAATACAATTTGGCCTCAAAACTTTGCCCTCAACCCCCAGTTCCCACTCTGTGAGGTGGCATGAGCTGAAGGAATAGTCTGAGTTCATGTCCTTTTCTCCATAACAGACCTCTCTCAAATTCACCAGCACTTGGGTTCCTTCTCCATCCAGTACATCCAAGAGTTCCAATACTTAGTTCAGCCACAGAATCTCACCTGGACAGATTTAAACGTTATCCTTAGCTCCACTCTCTCCCCAAATGAAGGGGAACAGATATTTTCCTGACCCAGTCTTATAGGGATGAATACAGACTCCTTCAGGCTGACCTTCTGGCAGGCACTGCAGCTGTTCCCCAGGAGGACCCAAATTTGAACTATCAGGTAGGAGCCAAGGACACAGCCAACCAAGATCACATGGTCTTCTGCCTAGTAGAGTGACTTCACCAGCCAACCCAGTTAATTTTGACAAGATAAGGAAACCATTCAAACTAGGAATGAAAATTCAGCTCAGTTTATGGCCCACCTGCCTGCTGCCCTCAGGTGATTCACAGCATTAGACTTAGAAAAACCAGAGGGACAACTTATCCTTAAGATGCATTTTATTACCCAATCAGCACCAGACATTCATAAAAAAATACAAAAACTGGAGGTTGGCCCTCAAATCCCACAACAGAAGTTAATTGACCTGGCCTTTAAGGTCTTCAGAGAGATCAAAGTGCTCCTAAGCCATGTCTCTTCTCTGGGGGACACCACTGGAAGTTGGGTTGCCAAAGAGCAGTTGATTGCACTACCTCTGTGTGATGAGCTCCGACCAGCTCCTCCCCAGAACTTTTTGGTTTGGCTATCAAAGACTTATGCTGCCTGGAGGCTTCAGAGGACCCCTGAAACATCTCAGACACTAAACTCTGATTAACTCTTAAAGTGAAAAGTAAATCCATCTCTTTTGTAATCAATACCAGGAGTCCCATTCCACTTTTCCTTCTTTCCAAGGCCCAATTTCTCTGGCCCCAACTATTCTCATGGGCATTGACGGCAAAGTCTCCAAACCTTTTAAATCATCCCTGATCTGGTGCCAATTGGGTCAACACCTTTTCCTACACACATTATTAGTCATCCTTATCTGTTCTGTTCCCCTTTCAGAGTGAGAGATCTTAACCAAGAGGTCAGCTACTCTGACCATTCCTAGGATGCAACCAATGCTTATAACCACCTTAATGGTTCCGTCCTTGCCTGCTCCCCATGGTGCCCATCATCTCCCCTCATCTCAATTCCAGTTAGGGATGCCTCCACCCCTTCTCTGGCCTCATCCCAACAACTGCTTGTTATCGCTCTCAAGCTTAACCACCCCTACACTATCCAACAACAATATCCCATCCCTGGCCTGACTTTACAGGGACTGTGACCTATTATTTCTCTCCTATTGAGACATGGTCTTTTAACTCCCATCAACTCTCCCTAGAACATTCCTATTCTCCCAGAACAAAAGGCAAATAGTTCCTACAGGCTGGTACAAGATTTCCACACTACCAGTCAGCTTGTCCTTCCCATACACCCCAGGGTGCCTAACCCCTACAAGCTTTTGTCCTCCATCCCTCCACCTACCACTCATTAATCTGTCTTAGATTTAAAAGATGCATTTTTCACTATTTCCCTACACCCCTCCTCACAGCCTCTCATTACCTTTACCTGGAAAGACACTGGCAGTCATAAATCCGAACAGCACATGGTATGTTTTGCCACAGTTTCTGGGACAGTCTCCCCCCGCCCCCTTTGCTCAGGCCCTCACTCATGACTTGCTTTCCTTCCAGCCCTTTTCCTCTCATCTCATACAATATGTAAATGGCATACTTTTCTGCACCTTTTCCTATGAGTCATGCTGTAAAGACACTCTCATATTATTACAACATGTAGACTCAAAGGGATACTGAGTATCTCACTCTGAGGCTGAAATCTCTCTATCCCTCACTTATCATCCTCCACAGACATATCCATGCCCTACCCCTAGATCATGTTCAATTGATCTCTGGGATTCCAACCCCCACTATCAAAAACTTCTTTTCCTTCTCAGTGTTATAGGATACTTCTGCCTCTGGGGTCCTGGCTTTGCCCTTCTTACTAAATCCCTCTACAAACTCATAAAAGGAGACTCCACTGAGCCCTTAGATCACAAAACCTTTTCTCATTCAACATTTCAGAGTTTAAAAGAGGCCCTAAAGAGAGCTCCTTCCTTGGCCCTTCCAGACCTCACCCAACCCTTGAGCCTCTACACATCAGAACATAGGGGACATGCAATATGGCTTCCGGCACAAGGTCTCAGCCTATGCCCACCATATTTTTGTCCAAACAGCTTAACCCTACCATCACAGACTGGACACCATGCCTATGGGTGACTGCTGTGGTGGTCCTGTTATTCCTAGAAATGCTCAAAATCACTAGACATGCCCCACTCACCCTCTACTCATCCCATAATCTTTAGGGATTCATGTCTTCCTCGCACTTCTCACACTTCCTTTCTGATCATCATCTTCTTCAGCGCTATGTACTTTTCATAGAAATTCCCATTGTTACCATTGTTTTGGGCCCTGAGCTTAACCCAGCCTCTTACTGCATTAACCTGCTGCCTTTTGAAGGGCTCAAACCACATGACTGCATGTCTCTAACGTACCTAGCAACTTCCCCTTTCCCTCACATCTCCATCTTTCCCTGTCTGACCCTCTTAGACAGGAGTTCAAATAAGCTCACCTCCAACTTCCCTGCCAAGGCAGGTTATGCTATCATCTCCCCTGACTCTATTATACAGGCCTTAGCTCTCCTCCTGTCTACCACCCCTCAACAGGCTGAACTAAACACCCCAACATGTGCATTTACATTAGTTAATGGTCTACAAGTTAATATCTATACATATTCAAAATACGCATTTCATATATTACATAATCACACTGCCATCTGGGCAGAAAGGGGATTTCTCACTTCCCAAGCATCTTCAACCATTAACGCCCCCACTCACTAAAGCGCTCCTTCAGGCTGCTGTATTGCCAACTCAGGTGAGTGTACTTCATTGCAAGGGACAATAGATGCTTTTCAATCCTATAGTTGCCGGAAACACCTTTGCAGATAAAACTGCTAAAGAGGAAGCCAGCCTACCTCTCACACCCCTAAGAGTCAATGTTTTGCCCTTTCTGGCATAACCCTGGGCTATTCCCTTTCTGAGTGCTAAAATATCAAGACTGTCCCATCAAAGATGGATTGTTGTGAAGCCAGGGAAATATCCTTCCTATTTCCCAGGCCCATGCCATTCTTTTATCTTTTCATGACAATTTTCACATAGGCTACAGAGTCCCTAACCTGTCTGCTAGAGCCTCTCATTTACTTTCCCTACCAGAAGATTCTTTTTAAAACTGTCATTATTCAATGCTCTGTCTTCCATGTAACCATCCCTCTGAGGGCCCACTCTTCCTGAAACATCAACTGAAAGGCTTTTCTTTCACTGGACTGGCAAGCTGATGTCACTCATATGCCACAAGTAAAAAAAAAAAAAAGAAGATACCTCCAGGATGGGTGGAGGCCTTTTCCACTGGCTCAAAAAAGGCCTCAGCCATTATCCACTCCTTCCTGGCTGATATTATTCCCTGGTTGGGCCTTCCCACCTCCATTCAATCAGACAATGGCTTGGCTTTTATTAGTCAAAGTACCCAGGAGGTGTCTAAGTCAGTTGAGGTCTAATGGAACCTTCACATCCACTACTGGCTTCAATCATTTTGGAAGGTAGAAAGAACTAACAGCCTCCTCAATGTCCACCTCAGTAAACTCACTCTGCATTTCCATGAATACTGGGATTCCCTGCTCCTGGTTGCACTCCTTCACATCCAAACTGCCCCCTGACAGCCTATGGGATACAGTTCATCCGAGATTTTATATAGCCGTACTTTTATGCTTAGACCAAACCTCAGCCCAGAGACCAGCCCCATTGCCAACTATCTCCGATGTCTGCAATAGGCCTGAAATGAACTATGACATGCTGCTAATCTCCTCCCGCCATATCCTGACACCAGCCTTATGAGGATAGCTTGGATAACAGGTAAGTTTTATGTAAACATTTAAATCTCCACTAGTTACAGCCCAAGTGGACAGGACCCTTCCTGATCAACTACAGAACCCTAACAACTGTTTGCCTGTGGGACCCTACTTAGTGCATACATCATTCTCGGAGAAAGCTGTGTTCTACCAATGATTCACCGGATCTGTCTTTATGGAACTCACAAGTATAACCTTGAAGTGTCACAATCGATATAGAGAGCTGAAAATACTCTCTGTTTATACTATGCATTCTCCCATGGACTTTACTTATAATCTTGTTATGGTCTCTGTTATGGTTGATACACTGTGTCAACCTGAGGAGTTTAAAAGCTTAATTAACTCAGCAATTTTATATCCTGGGGTGAAAAGGACAAGTCATTTCTGCTCTAAGATGTTGTTCATTGTGTCAACATGAGAAGTTTAGAAGGTTAACTATGTGATTCACCAGGGAGGTAGGGTCCTTACTTTGAATTTGTCTTGAACCAGTGCAAGAGGAGGTCAGGGAGACAGTGTGGGCATGGGTGGATAGTTGGTATACAGTATAAGGGAGGAAAAGAGGATTGCTTTCTCCCTTTTTTGCTCTTGCTGCTTTTGCTGTCTTGTGACACCTTGAAGTGTCGCCCCTGTGCCATACCACCCCTTCGAGCCAGCTAGTTGTACACTAAAATCTCCACAAACTATAAGGTGAATAAAACTTTCCTTCCCTAATTTTGGGCACTGAGCATTTTGTCTCAACAAGGAGAGAAAAGTAACCAAAAAAATTTTGTCACCTGGAGTGGAGTCATTGCTGTGACTATACCTGACCATGTGGTTCAAGAGCCTTTGTGTATGGCTTGTGGGAAGAGTTTTGAAAGGTTCAGAGAGTTCACCTAAAAGAGAAGCGCTAGAACACCTTTAGATGTTCTGTATGAGAG
>PVLD010033751.1:0-13346 GCA_004027595.1 Dinomys branickii
GCTCAATGCCAACCTGAAATGTATAGCAAGACCCTGTCTCGAAAAGACAATCAATCAATCAATAGATAAATAAAAAATGAAATAAATGGACACAGAAAGTAGATTAGTAGTGGTTGCTTAGGAATGGGGAGGGAGGAGTAGGGAATGACGGGCAATGGTTACTGGGTTTCTTTTGGGAGTAATAAAAATACCTTAAAATTAGACTGTGGTGATGGTTGCACAATTCTGAATACTGTGCCTTAAAAACCAGTGACCTGTATGTATGTTTTAATTTTAAATGGTTTTTTTTTTATTTTTGTGGTGTTAAGGATCAAACCCAAGGCTTGACCCATGCTAAACATATGTTGGAGCACACAGCTACATCCCTAGCCCTGTATGCATGTCTTAAATAATTTTTATGTTTTGAGATACATTTCAATAAAACTGTTAAAATACTAAAACAGACAATCTTAAAGTCTAAAACAAACAGCGTTTGCTGGTGAAATTAGGTGCTTTTGACCTTGAAAATGTACCATACAGCACATTTTCAGAATTATGTGAAGACTAAATCACTTCTGTTTGAAGTGGTTACATATTTAACCTGTTTCACAGAATCAAGTTAATTTTTAACTACATTCTTTAAATTCTAATGTGAAAAAATTTAGTTGTATTTCTTTTGATAATGAGAACCTTAGATCTTCTTCTCTTCCCCGTATTTCTACTTCTTCATGTAGTTTTTTGTTAATTGTACAAATCAACTTCTGGAATGCATTTTTCTAACTTTAAGAAAATCAGTATTGGGGCTGGGGGTATAGCTCAGTGGCCTAAGTGCTTGCCTGGCAAGCGCAAGGTCCTGAGTTCGATCCCTAGTACCGGGAAAAAAAAAAAAAAAAGAAAATCAATATTTTTTGAGGCAGGGTCTTGCTATATAGTTCAGACAGGCCTTGAACTCACTATGCAGCCCAGGCTAGCCTTGAACTCATGGCAATACTCCTGTGTCAGCTTCCTAAGTGCTGGGATTACAGACACGCACTACCATGCTTGGCCCCAGTGGGCTATTTTTAGGAGTGGCTTGCTATATTATGAAACACTGATACTATGTCCCTGAATTATGAAATCTTGTGACAGTTCATATTGGTGTTTATGCTACAGCGTACATATTTATAAGCTAATTCCAAATAGGTATAACTTATGTTTCAAAACCAGTTAACATCACTGCCTCTGGTAATATAAGAGACTCTAGTTCCTGCCCTTATCCTCAGTCTCACAAGCAGCACTCTGCTTTCTGTGCATCTGTATGTATGCTGGTGGGCTTTTACTGTCTTATAATGTATTATTGTAGTATGAATGTTCTGAATACAAAATGTTCTAAGATTAAAAGATTTTACAAACATGACAAACTGGTGAACATTCTTTATAAAAATTTTGTCTTTTCCTCCCGCTAGTACCAGGGATCAAATCAAGGGCCTTGTGTATGTTAGGCAAGTGCTATCCCACTGAGTTACAACTCTAGCTGAGTTTTCTGTAGTGGCATGACCCTAGCAGCACTCCCTAAACTTTAGGAGAAATATGTGGTATTTACCATTCACAGGTAGAGTTATAGTATTCTTATTAGGTTGTTTCCCATAAATCTACTTCAAAAAAGTAAACACAAAGCTATTTTCATTCTTTGCCTGATTTCTTTGGTATTTATCATTATATAACATACAATTAATGTACTATGTTTACATGTAGAAATTTATTTTTGGGAGGGGGTTGTTTTTTCTTTTGTCTTTTTGAGACAGGGTCTCTCTCTGCAGTTCAGGCTGGCCTTGAGCTTACCCACTCTATAGCCCAGGCTGGTCTCAAACTTGCAACAATCCTCCTGCCTCAGCCTCCCAAGTGCTGGGATTATAGGCCTGCACCACCATGCCCAACTACATGTAGAAATTTAGAAAGAACGTAAGTCTGTATGGTTTCTATTCAATTCTTCCTAAAACAAAAAATGTGTTTCTTGTTTTCATTTTGCAGTACTGAGAACCCAGAGGCTTTGCACTGAGCCAAATCCTCAGGCCTCTCTTTATTTCTTTATTTTTTATTTAGAGACAGCTCTCAGTTTCTAAATTGCACAGCCTGAGCTTGCCATGCTTCTGCCTCAGCCTCCCAGAGTGGTACCCACATCTGATGCTCCAAAAGCTATTAATTAATTTTCTGGTAGGGTAGCATGGATATTTTTATTTTTTTCTTTTTCTTTTTGAAATGGTCTTGCTATGCAGTTCACGCTTCCTTGAGCTCACTTTGTAGCCCAGGCTGGCCTCAAAATCCCAACAATCCTCCTGCTTCAGCCTCCTGAGTGCTGGGATTCCAGGTGTGCACCACCATACCCGGCTTGTGTATGCTTTTATAGCAGTGGTATACTCTTAAAACTATGAAGAAACAAAGGACTCAAATAGTCTGGATTAATGAATTTTTAAAACTTTCTAATATTTAGAAAAAAGTCCATGTGGAGAAACATTTTATGTAAGATTTAATATCAGAACACTGTTTGGAAATGTACTAAACTTCCTAATAAAAATGTGATTACCTGAAATGAACATTAATATAATTTAAAACCGATGCAACAGGATGTTTTATGTCTTATGTCTATAATCGCAGCTACTTAGGAGGATGAAGACAAGAGGATAATTTGAGCCTAGGAGTTCAAGGCCAGCCTTGGCCAGGTAGCAAATTCTTGTCTCAAAAGAAAAAATAGTGAAGAGGGCTGGGAATGAATGGTTCAGTGGTAGACCACTTGCCCAGCATGGCAGAGGACCTACGTTTGATCCCTAGCACAGAAAAAAGAGGTATCTATGAGTCAGTAATTATTGGTTTTAAACCATGAGTTTGTTATCATCAAATAAAACATAGAAAAGATAAACAAGTAGTTTTCATATGTGTGCCAGACATTGAAAAAAGTTATTTTTTGGTGCTAGGGATCATAACCTAGAGATTAATGCACTCTAGCACTAAGCTATACTCCTACCTAGTCCTCAAGACAGTAATTTTGATTCTAAAGATTAATACTAATTTATTGAAAATGGCTGACATGGGTGCTATTTCTCATGATTGACAATTAACTTCTATAAGCATTCAGCAGATATTTTAAAAGTAACACTGTAAAATGAATCACTATTCTTTTTTTTGTGTGTGTGGTGGTACTGGGAATTGAACTCAGGACCTTACACTTGCCAGGTAGGCACTGCACCACTGAGCTAAATCCCTGGCCCAAATCACTGTTTTTAACTGTGACCTTATTTGGAAAAGAGATCTTTGCAGAGGTAATCAAGTTAAGATAAAGCCATTAAAGTGGGCCCCAATCCAATATAGCTGGTGTCCTTCTAAGAGAAGAGAGATACACAGAGATCAGTCATAAGAAAAACAACTACATGAAGACAGAGGCAGAGGCTGGTGTGATGTACTTACAAGAAAGGGAGTACCAAGGAGCAATAGCAAGACCAGAATTTAGGTGAAAATCCATGGAGCAGGCGCTACCCTAGAGTCTTCAGAAGGAACATGATGCTGCTGACACTCTGATTTTGAAATTTTAGCCTCTGGAACTGAAAAACAATACACTGGTTTAAATCACCCAGTCTGTGGTATTTTTGTTTTGTTTTGCGGCACTCTGTCATGGCAGTCCTAGAAAACCAATATAATGACATTTAAAATGCCAGGAATTTTGCAACCAATATAGCTCTTCTACTTTCTATTCCATTACTACTATACTGGCTGAAACACATTATGTAATTAAAGACATCTCTTTAAAAGTCAGAAAATGTATATCGTTAAAATTTAACCTATGACATCTTTGCTGATTCTACTTCTCAAAACTCTAGAAGAATGACCACTCTTTGTACCCTTATGTGTCCTCTACAAAGTTTTCTGATGGCCCAACATTGAATAATTTTGGCATGTTTGTATCTTTATATGCATATATAAAGTATACGTACATACCTTTGTTAGATTGAATGTCCTTTATGGCAAAGGCCGTATCTTCTTACATTTGTAATCTCAATGCCTATTGCAATGTTGAGCACACAACAGAACTCAATGGCTGTTACACAAAACAATGAATGTCGAACCACTTCTATTAGGCCAATGATTTTATCCCACACCCCACCTACCACCTCCCCTCCATTCTTGAGAACACTGTGAATACTAAAAATTAAGCCAGGCGTGGTGGCCTCCTGGAAGGTAATATTTAATAAATTGGAAAGACGCATTAAGACAGCAATATGACAGATGATCTTTGTCTCCAAAATGTCTTTGATAGAACTCTCAGGGTGAGCTGGACATGGTGGCGCACACCTGTAATCCCAGCACTCGGGAGGCTGAAGCAGGAGGATCACTGCAAGTTCGAGACCAGCCTGGGCTACAAAATGAGCTCAAGGCTAGCCTGAACTGCATAGCTAGACTCTGTCTCAAAAAAAAAAAAAAAAAAAAAGGACAAAACAAATTGTTAATATGTCAATCTTGCTAGGAAATGTGATTGAAGAAATATGTGCATATCAAACAATATAATTATTTAGCAATTTTTAAAAAACCTATACTCAAGTCACATTTCAAATACAGTATGTAGCTGGGCACAGTGGTGTGCAATTATGGTCCCAGTTATTTAGTGGGCTGAGACAGGAGGATCACTTAGGCCCCACAGTTTCAGGCCAGGCTAGATAACCTGGAAAACCTTGTCATAAAAAGTTATAGTATTTATAAAATTTTTCATGAATTTTAAATTTATAGGAACATGAAAACTTTGTATCTGCTAATGAAACACATCATAACTTAAAAATTTACATTCTCTCTTTGCTTATTACTTGCTGAAATACTACAAGTTTTTCTCATTAGTTTCCTTTCTCATCCTACAGAAGATCCACAGTACAGATACTCATCAAATAAACAACATTAATTCCCTGATTCAATGGAGGTCAATCCCTCTTTTAATGATCTTAAAGTATTAGTCACAGGCAGTTTTCTGTTTAAAAATAACACTGTGATTTATAAAGTATACTTTGTTTCTTTACCTAGGAAATGTATTTATGGAAATAATCATAGTATTAAAACTGAATTTTTAAAAGTAAAAGAGGGCATATATATCTTTTAAAATTCAGTTTTTGTACAATGATACACTTACATTAAAACCCAAATTTTAGTATTATTCATTTACATTATTGAGGTTCTGCAAACATAAAGGGTATCTCCTTTTAAATTTAACTTCTTTTTTGTCTTTTTTGAGACAGGGTCTCTTTATGCAGTTTAGACTGGCCTTGAGCTCACTTTGTAGCCCAGGCTAGTCTGGAACTCACAACGATCCTCTTGCCTCAGCCGCCTGAGTGCTGGAGTCAACACTTTAACTTAAATGGTCACTAAAAACATTTTTGACGTTAATTAACATTCAATCACATCAAAAACTTTTTCCCACCGTTACCACAAAAAAGGTAATTGTGGGATGAAGAGTATGTTAATTTGACAATAATAATCGCTGTGTATATGGAAACATCAAGTTGTACACCTTAAACATATATAATAAAAAATTAAAAGCCAAGCATGTTGGAGCATGCCTGGAATCCTAGCACTTGAACAGCTGAACTGGGAGGATCATGAATTTGTGTCCCAGGACAGCCTAGACTACTACATGGCAAGGCCCTGTCTCAAAAAGTTAAATAAAAATTAAAAAAAATTATTTTATAGAGTAACTCATTATGGACCCCTCCTGCCTCTCAGAAGTTATCCTATTCTCTATTTCGATTTGCCTATATATAATTTCCTACCCTGTAAAAAAATTCAAAATAGGCGGGGGGGGGGTGTGTTGAAGCTCAGCTAGAGCCTGTGCCAATCATGTGAGAAACCCTGGGTTCAATCCTCAGCACTACTAAACAAACAAACAAACAAAAAAGAAAAATATGTATATGAAATAAAAATAGGTATGTGTATAAAACAAAAAGGTTATTTCTCATAGCCCTTGAAATAAAAGACTAATTTTTTATCACGACGCATAAACATGGGTCTGTGAGACCCAAGTTCATTCTTTAGAATATTTCTACTGATGAATTATAATTTTATGAGTTCTATTTTATTAAACAATAAATGTGTTGCAAGTTGACCATTAATGGTTCTATTCTACTAAACAATAAATACTTAGCAGAAAAAAATTACAAAAATAAAGCATTAAGTCTTTCATATTTATTATTATAAAAAAGCATCAAAATTTAACATCGACTTGTTTGTGGTGTACAAATTCTAAAGAAGAATATCAGAAATGTGCTGCATGTGGTGGCCCATGCCTGTAATCCCAGCACTCGGGAGGCTGAGGCAGGAGGATCGTTGCGAGTACGAGACCAGCCTGGGCCACAAAGGGAGCTCAAGGCCAGCCTGAACTGCACAGTGAAACCCTGTCTCAAAAAGACATAAAATTCCCATGTGAACTACAATAAAAATACCAGTAGCATGCTACAAAAAAACACCTAAGGCAGTCTGCACACATGGCAACAGCACGTTCTATCACACACATTGGTACACTGACAGCACGTCTTGCTTTCTTGGTCTTTTTGGAGGACACAGCTGACATCTCAGTGGTCTTGCTGTTTTGTCACAAGGATCTTATTATATCACTGTGTAGTTAATAGGAATATAAAGTATCAATAAAATAAATTATTAAATTCTTAGTATGTATTGTGTATCTAAAACAGACACCAACATTTTCACATCAGCTGTGTACTTCCTTACAAAGCCTAAAAGGTAACATCATAAATAAGTTCCTGTGAGGTATGGTAGCACATACCTGTGATCCCAGCACTCAGGAAGCTGAGGCAGGAGGATCACTAGGAGTTCAAGACCAGCCTGGGCTACAAAGTGAGCTTAAAGCCAGCCTGACCTGCATAGCAAGACCCTCTTTTCTTGAGACAGGGTCTCGCTATGCAGTTCAGGCTGGCCCTGAGCTCATTTTGTAGCCCAGGCTGGTTTTGAACTTGCAACAATCCTCCTGCCTCAGCCTCTCTTAAAAAGACCAAAAAAAAAAAAACCACAAAAAACAAACCAAAAAAACTGGCAAAGAAAGAAACTCCTATATGAACAATAACGACAATACCTATAGAACTGTGCCACATACACAAAAAAGCTTTGCTTCAACTGCCAAACCCAAGACTGTCTTCATACATGACAACTGCATGTTCTGTGCACATGTCCTACACTGACAGCATGTGCGCTGAGCTTTCCTTTCCTATGTGGCAGTTCTGTCACCTCTCTTCTCTGTTTTGTCAGGGGCTTCTTACTACATATAGAATGTTTCATTTGAATTTCAGACTTGTGTATCTCACAGCATCTTGTACCATTTCATCTGTTACAAATTCTAACATTGAATGGAAATGCTGCCTTCTGTCCAACAGATTTTACCCTTGTCAACCTAGTTCTAACACTGGATCATTCTATTTGGTTGCATGGCCATTTTGTAATATCTCAACTAGTCAAATATGTACTCACATTGCTGTTTTCTTCCTCATCTGAATCAGGGAGATCTACATTCCTGAATCTGTATCAGTCGATTCTTGCTCGATTTCACTGTCACAGGGACTTTGGCTCACACTGCCAACATCAAAGTCATTATAGTCATCATCATCCACCCATACCACTGTTCTGTCATGAAAGGATGTATTTTACTATAACGGATCATCTTTATCATCTATGCATGAGAAATCTGATGATTCACTTTTGACCTGCTCCAAAACTTATAAATCTGCTTTTTCATGTGTTATTGTACTGAACTGGGCTATTCCTACCAGAAAAATCAAAAGAAAACTTTTTTTTAACAAATCCTAGAGTGGTATGGGTCCACTGGACCCTCTGTGATGCTCAGGTAAACACGTCAAACCAGTTAGAAGGAGCATAAAGGTGGGTCCAAATTCTGTTTTGACACTTTTGTATATGTGCACACCTCTTGCCATTCATCATACCAAGAGGGTAAACACATAGATTGCTTCCTGTATCCCTCAGGTAATGGTACTGAGAAGCACAGCCCAGCCAGCTATTACAATGCTGAAGTATAAATTTACAGTAGAATAGTAAGGGATGGGTCCACTGACCCAAGCCGATTATACCTCAAGGGTTAAAGCACTAGTGCCATTCAAATAGCTAAATAAATTAATAAACACTTAGCTCCTAAGCTCAATAGCATGAACTGGCTAATTCTCCTATATACAGTATATGTTTGATTACTAGCCTGCTTCTGCAAACATCTGGAAGAGCATACTGAAAAATCAAAGGATGGCATATCAATTACATGATCTACCCTTCCAAAAAGTCATACTAATACTGTATTTATATTTGCACAGATTTCCTCCAATCCTTGACAATTTGTTTATAATGATTAATTCCATAGGCACGGTTCCCTCAGAATGGACACACACTAAGGTATTCTCTCATTTCTTCAACAAATAAATGCCCCCCCAATGTTTCCCATGGATAATATACAAGTTTCTGGCTCAAGAATTCACTGATTATTATAATACATTATTCCATTTAACTGAAAACTGTTCAGAATTTAGACAATGTACAGTGATCCTTAATTAACTAGAGGTCTTTGATTCAAACACAAGCCATCTACAGTGAAAACGCTATAACCATGACCTAGATTAATACCAGTTATACATATTCTGAGCCCAAGCCAAAACCTGTACTAAAATCAGTGCAGGCAGAAAAAAAGATATCTCAAAATGTATATAAACCCAATCTTTAAAATAAATAACTGTTGTTCCTTTTGGGGGAGATCCCTATTACCTGGGTTTTCATTCTTAGTAAGTATATCTTTTTAGAACCTTTACAATGGGCTTGTTCACATGTATTTTATACATATTTTAAAAGGGGATTATTGTTCGTAAAATTTTTTTGACATGAACGAGGGACTGAACTGAGGCCTTGAGTATGCTAAGCAAGTGTTCTACCACTGAACTATCCCCTCAGCCCCTTTGCAATTTTATTTTGAGAAAGAGTCTCAGTAAGTTGTGAGAGGCAGGCTCCAAACTCATGGTCCTCCTACCTAAAGTCTCTTGAATAGCTGAGATTACAGGTATTACAACACCTGGTTTGTCCATAGTAATTTTATTTTTTGGTGCTGGGGCTCAAACTAAGGGCCCTGTAAGACATGAGCATTACACTGAGCCACATTCCAGCCCTTGCCATAGTAATTTTTACCTTGATTTTTTCATGTAATAATATACTATAAACATCTTCCCACATCAACACTGATCTAGATTAGGTATTATTTTAAGTGGATGACTAGGCCCTAACTGAATGTACCACAACCAGATCAATTCCAAACTGGTAAACATTAATTTTTAAGAAAGGTAGTATACATAGGATCAAATAATTCAAGAAGCCGGGCCTGGTAGCGCAGGCCTGTAATCTCAGCACTGAGGCTGAGGCAGGAGGATCACTGCAAGTTCAAGGCCAGCCTGAACTTCATCGTGAGACTCTGTATGAAAAAGACAAAAATATTTAAGAAATACAAATTTCCATACGTTCCAACCCTATACCTTTAATCCCTAATACCTTTGCTAGAAGCACTCATACCAGTTTTTGGTGGGTTCTTCCAGATATTCTATAAATATATAAGTATGTATAAGCACTTTAAAAGTTTTAAATATTCATACATTCTATACATAGTTATGTGCTTTTATTGCCATACATTTAGAAGACATGCCTTTTTATTATTACGAACAATATTAGACTCAATGTCCTTATCTAAACCTGCATGTACTTTATTTGCCCTTAATAGCAATATTAGATTATCTCAAATAGAAGTATATTCTATATTACCAACTCTTTTTGTCAATGATTTTAACCCGGGAGTCTTTTTTTTCTTTTTGGTACCAGGAATCGAACTCTGGACCTTGTGGTTTGCCAGGCAGGCACTGTGCCACCGAACTATATTCCTAGCCTCCAACCAGTGAGTCTTAAGACACATGAATGCACTTATAAATTTGTAAGAAAAAGATTAACACCTTGATATAAAATAGGCAATTTAGATGGCAAACTGGTAAACAGCAGAAAGACTCTCCAACATTTGGTTCCAGATGCTGGACTATAGCAATGCAAGAAAAAGAAGGGAAGTGGGTCTGTGGGATCCAGCAAGGATCTGAAGCAAGAACTGAAGTCCACAAAGAGAGCAGAGACAGACCTCAATGAAGGAAAAGAGGGTGGCAAGCAGTGCTTTCTCCGAGCACTGACACTGTGTGGGAGGGGAGGCTTGAACCTGCAGATGCGCAGGGACTACTGGCTACTGAAAGGCCTCATGGAGAAACACGCCAGTGGAATGGAACAGTGGACACAGCAGATGGCAATGACTGATGAGTTATCCGGGCTCCTGTGTCCCCCAGGGGAGGGTAACTGGCCAGTAGCCATCTCAGAGAGCAGCCAATTGAGCTTGGAACTCAGAGCAGCTGCCAGTTCACTCCATCTACCAGTTCCCAGTGTCACGGTGAGGTGTAACAGAGTTCAATTTGGCAGGAGGTCAAGGAGTGGAGTTCAAGTCAGCAGGTACTTGGAATATTGCAGACTGAACAAATCAGGTTCCACCATCACAGCCAGAAACCAGCTGGAATTTCAGTGGAACTAAAGATGCAGGCATTCTGGGATTAACCAACATGATCTGGACTCCATATGCCCATTTGTCTACCAGTGTTAGCAGAGACATGCCTTGAATTGGACTTTTTTGTTTTCTTTTTTGTCTTTCCTTGTTTTGGCTTTTTCTTTTTCCTTGATTATTACTAATTTTATAGGAGTGTGAACACTTTCTAGTTTTCTTGTAGTTTTATCCATTCTTATTTTTTTCTGCTCTCTTTTACTCCTGTCTTCTTCACCAGTTTCCAAAAGTTTACATAATCTTCATTTGCCCTCCAGCATTGGTTCTATCTCCTCTTCTTCTTTTTCTCTATTTTTTCCCCTAACCCATTTTAAAGTTTCTCCCCTGAGGTTAAAATCACCATACTGAGGGCATGTTTACTGCATAAAATTTTCTAATTTGTTTTATATTCTGTTGTACAACTACAAAATGGTTCATACGGTTAAAGGTGGCAAATTAATACTTACCAGAGTTGCACATTTGCCACAGTGTTTGATGCTATTGTTATTGCTGAGTATAATGCTTCACCTAAAGTGACATAAATGTTCTAATCACTTGATCTTTCTGGTATGCCAAGACTGAGACTGTCTAAAGGTCATAAAAAAATACTATAAGGCAGTGACAAAGAACCAGAGAGTAGACCAAATAGGCAGCAACTTTTCATCCCCAATAAACTGAAGAGATAGGATCTTGGAACAGACTTAAAACCCTCTGACAGCCAGGTGTAGTGGTGCCTGTCTGTAATCCCAGAACTGTAAGGCTGAGGCAGGAGGATCTTGCGAGTTCAAGACCAGCCTGGCCTACAAAGTGAGGTCAAGGCCAACTGAATGGCCTGGCGAGATCCTGTCTCAAGGGCCGGGGGTACAGCTCAGTGGCACAAGTGCCTCCCTGGCAAGCACAAGGTCCTGAGTTCGATTCCTGGTACCAAAGAAAAAAAGAGAGATCCCATCTCAAGAAGAAAAAAACAAGTCAAAACCCTTTCAAAAGCCAGCTACACCTGGAAGACATCTCTGAGAAGTAGTCAGGGTTCTAAATACTAGCAACAGGGAGGCTGATGCAGGAGGATCCCTGTATGAGGCCTGGGATACAAAGGGAGCTCAAGGCCAGCCTGAATAACATAGTGAAAGCCTGTCTCAAAAACACACACAATAGGTCGGGTGTGGTGGCACACGCCTGTAATCACAGCACTCAGCAGGCTGAGGCAGGAGGATCCAGCCTGGGCTACAAAGTGAGTTCAAGGCCAGCCTGAACTGTGAACCTGTCTCAAAAAAGACAAAAAGCAAGCAAACAAACAAACAAAAAAACACCAACCCACACAATAAATAAATAAAAACTAGAAATAAAGATAGCTACCATAAACAATTTATAAGCGTCAATGCAGGTGTTATGGTTCATACGTTCATAAGTAACTCAGCAGTTCTACATCCTGGGGTGAAAAGAACATGCCCTTACCACTCAGAGATTCAGCAGTGAGCCAGGGTCCTCTGTAAACGTCTTCATCCTGTGTAAGAGGGCAAGGAGACTATGTGAGCGCTACACCCACCCTAGGGGTGGTGGCCTGCTTATAATATAAGGGAGGAAAAGGGGCTTGCTCCCCTCCTTTTTGCTCTTGTTGCTTTTGCTGTCTTCTGCTGCCTTGAAGTGTTGCCCCTGTTCAATGCTACCATGGCTTGGAACCAGCTAATTATGGATTAAAACCTCCACAAGCTGTAGATAAACCTTTTCTTCCTTAATTTTGGATGTCCCTTATTTTGTCTCAGCAATGAGAGAAAACTAACTAAACAGGAATTGAACTAAAAAGAAAAACAGAAAATGAAGACATGAAAGCCAGCTTCAACCCACACTTCCAGCTCTCCAAAGGCAAGTCCAGGGGACAACGAGGTGGAACAATTTGAAAGCCACCCACCTGAACTCTCTGAAGCGGTAGCAGTTGAAATAAGGAAAGAGATGAATGAGGCTCTAGAAAATACAAAATCAGATAATTTCTCATCTAACTAGAGACATGGTGACCATAATGAAAGACATGGTTGGCTACTCTATAACACATACAGATAAAAATAGAGGAGCTTAGGAAAATGATGAAGACTATGAAGTCAAAACAGAGGACAGATGGCCGGGCATGGTGGTGCATGCCTATAATCCCAGCACTCTGGAGGTTGTAGCAGGAGGATTGTTTTGAGACCAGCCTGGGCTACAAAGTAAACTCAAGGTCAACCTGAACTGCATAGGGAGACCCTGTCTCAAAAAGACAAAACAAAAAAACAAAAACAAAATAAAAATAAAAACAAAAAACACAGGACAGAAATAGAATCCATAGAACAGATTGAACCAGAGATCTAGGAGATTAAAAATTCCACTGAAAGTATACACATGGGGCTGGGGATATACCTCAGTGGAATAAGCGCCTGCCTAGCAAGCGCAGGGTCCTGAGTTCGATCCCCAGTACCGCCAAGGAAAAAAAAAAAAAGAAAGTATACACAGCAGAACGAGCAAAAGTAAGGACAGGATCTCAGATATAGAAGACAGGATTACAGTTACCAAACATGAAAAGAAAAATTTCTTAAAAATACCAAAAAACCCTGAAACATCAATCCAACACCTGCTAGATGATCAAAAGCAGAATCAATGAAAAGGCAAGCAATAGCACTAAGGACATAAAAACAATTTACAGAAATAACAGCAGAAAATTTCCCAACCATGGAAAAACAACTTGACATACAGTAAGTGAGGCACAGTTTAA
>PVLD010033752.1:0-13347 GCA_004027595.1 Dinomys branickii
CCCGGCAGCCTGGTCCGCCCTACCACATCTCCCCCGGCATCTCAGAGAAATACGCCCAGTTTAAACTTCCCAGCTGAGGTCCCGGTATTCACGCTCGCCAAGTCTGTCTCGAGCTGGTGGTGTTTATCAAAGAGGCTCGCTCCCTTGCTGCTCACCTGGTCGCCATCTTATACTCACCAGCTTTGACTGACAGAAAGATTGTATTCTCCTAGTGTGTTTCTCATCCAAATGTCAGCGTCACAAGGAAGGTTTGACCTAGAAAGTGCTGGCCTTTGTCAGGACTGATCTGGAAATGTGGTACTCCCTTCCCTGTGTATGTGTGTAGATCTCTCTGCCGCTCTCTCCTTGCCAGCGCATGCAGAGTTTGTTTCCAAATTTTAGGGAATCAGATAATAGCTTTACAAAAATAGAGTTTGTCAATGAGCAAAATAACATGAAACCCCTACTGTGTTTGTGTCAGTCTCAGCTCAAATGGAGGAGAAGGAATGTTGAATTATTGCAGTGCCAAAGGCCAAAGAAAAGATCCTTTCAGGACCTTGTGTCCGAGATGGCCTGCCTGCCTCTGGAAATCAGATTGGCATGGAAAATAGCAGGCAGGGCCAGGATGCTCTGAATCCTTAGACTACTAACGCAAAACTTTGCATGTTTTTCTTGTCTGTTATGTAGGGTTACTGTCACTTGACAGAGTAGTCTCTGACACTGACAGAAAACACATGACAAAGAAGCATCCTCTCAGCAAGCGTGACTATAACTTGTACCTCAACAGCACAAGAAATGACTGAATATTTATTATCTGTATTGGAGCCTGAGAAAGATGGAAACAAGGATTATTAAATCTATGAAGGCCAAGACTTTGACACATTGATAGGATCCTTGACATACTCTTGTAGAGAAAGACATTCTTCTGTAATTCTAATAGATCCTACTGAGATTTTAAAATTTTGTGGTTTTATTAATTTACTGCTTTTTAGTTATCTTTTAAAAAATGCTTCCTATTTTCATTTGTCCTTTTTCAAGTGCAGTGTGACTGCACTTAATATGTTCTTAACAGTTTGAGGAAACATAGCTGGTTTTAGAGACATTCTGCTATTACCCTGTTTGTCAACCTTTGTGTTTTATGTAACAGATGATGGGAATAGTAGTGAGAATGGACTGTAGTATTTACGCTTGTCTGATACGCCTTTTCCACTAGTTGTGTTAAGCATTAATGAGCAGGGTACAAAAATAAATTTATTTTGAGATACAATGTGTAGTTCTCGTATGATAATACAGTCACCGACATTCAGGCCCAGGCATATGAAAGCCTTGAGCTCAAACTGCCTTGTAATTTTCTGAACTGCCACATGTGATGCCAAGAGTCACTCTAATTAAAATTCTGCAACATAACCCCGTGTGGAAAATGATGAGATACCTACTTCATATCTGCTCTTTGATTGCTATTCCGTCAGATATCATGATTAAATAATTAGTAATCTTAAGTTCACCTCAGAGTATTTGTTAAGGACTTATTGGATGCCTGGAAAGATACAAAAGCCTTCAACAGGGTCTTTGCCGCCTAGAGCGTAACGGAAAGGGCGTACTCACAAGTAGAGGTAAGTAAGGAATGCTCTGGAAGTTTGAAGTGTTCAGGAATTTGGTAGACACTAATTACTCAGACTTCAGTGGAGGTGGAAATTGTTATGGGTCTAAGAAATTGAAGAAAATGGAATTGTGGAGGACGAATAAGAGAGCAGAGGTTACGGCATGAGGATTAAATTAAGGGAAAGGATGGGACACAAAAGGGAGGTTGTAGATCCAGGGTCAAAATAAGCTAACTTGCTTGGCTAGTGAAGAGCGTCTTTGAGGTAGGATTCTGATTGGGAGTTGAGACTGTGCCAGACATTGCATGGCAACTTCATCAAGGTCTTGAAAGCTGAACTTTAGTGCTCAGACTTCCATCAGGGCCGGTCGAGAAAGAAGAAGACAGCCACGAAGATACCCACAGTGGCTCCGAAACATGCGTGTACATGCAGCAATATTTAAGGTCTTCACTTGGGGGTGAGGGCTGTAGTATTCCATTGCACAGGACAGTTTGGGACAAAGTTCATGGAAATACTCTCTCAGGCATAGGAGTGACGATGGTATGGGGGGGAAATACAGTGTTTTACCCACTCCAGAGGGCCAGCCCAAGGCAAAGGAAAGCCTCCAAGGCAAAGGAAAGCCTGCCGAGAGGGCTTTGCTTCTTTCCCAAGGAACACAACAGAAAGGCTCACTTCTATAAGAGTGTTCTGGTCGCAACCTACTTCAGGTATCCGATTTCTCCACGGGCTCTTCTGTTCTCAGTTGCAAACATTTTGATATTGCCGATGCTCAGATCATTAGAGAGAAAAGACAAGAGAAAAGAGGTGAGGGTGGGGCTCTTTTTGGAAATCCATTTTGCAAACAATTGCCAAGCCGATGTCTTTAAAGTACCCTTTTTCTTGTTCACAAACAAAAATAGCTGACGAATTCCGAATTTCTTTTTGCAAGTCTCTTTGAAGGCCAGAAATTACTCTGTCTGCCATCTCTGTCTCTCCGACTTTATCTCTCCATCTACCTACCTCTCATCTATCTAATAATCTATCTTCATTATCACTTATCGCTTCGTTAAACCTGCTGCAGATTTTTATTTTTCATTTCAGCGCGGCTAATCTCTCCACCAATTTCCATCATGTCATACGCATCCCTGTTTCCAAGGACTAAATTGCTGTTTTGTTGGTTTAGAAAAGTGCCGAGTTTTTAGGATTTGATCTACTTTCCTCCCATTCTTCAAAATTCATCCAAGACCCTCCATTTTTTAAAAAATAAACTTTCCTATGTGAATCTGAATTCTGACTAATTTTAGTTTTTATCTCTGGGCCATGAAAAGATTTGGAAAACACAGAATTATAGAAGATGAGTGTTTTAAAATGTTGAAGACTATACAAAAACATGAGATACGGTCTTTATTAATTGTACCTTTAGCTCTGGTTTTTAAGATCAGGGACATTAACCCGCAGATGTCCAATCTCTTTTTGATGGCAGGGAAGTGTCTGCCCACTGGCTTCTGTTTCTTATCTTCCCTTTTATCTGTAAGGGCAGTACAGAGTGCAGGTTTGTGTGTCTTGTGTGTTTGTGTGTCTACTATCTTTTAGATATGGAACTAAGCACTGGGAAAGCTGAGGGGAGAAAAACAATCGCTTACTTCATAGTGCTCAAAATGCACTGTGATTGTAAACTTGGTTCATGATAAATGATCAATAAATATTTCTTGAAGAAAAGAAAAAGGTCAAGAACATGAACTTTTTTGATGGACCATATTAAAAGATGGTCCTTTGGATTAGATTACCTTGCTCTGAAATGTGACTCCCCCAGCAGGCTCAGATCGAACTATGCTATAGATCCCTCATTATAAAACTGACTTTTAGATTTAAATGAAATAATGCATAGAAATTGTTTAGCATAGTGTCTGGAAATTAGGCTTCTCATACATGTAATTAGGATGACAAGAATAAATTTGATTTGACAAACAGAAGCATGTGAAAAATGCTGTGAGACCCTCGGAGAGGGACATTTTGCTCAGATCAATGCCCAAGGACGTGAAGTGGACTGGCAGGAAGAGGAGTATGAAGGGCAATACTCTGGACAGCCGGGCCTGTGTCTTACAGGGAAGTGTGCAGCAGTGATTGAATGAAACTGGATCTGACCTTTAAAAAATAGAAGAAGGTACCGCTGTTTTTAAGCTCACTTAGAGATGTCATCAGTAATGTGGTATTATTCTAAGATTTCCAGGGCAAGTGCTGCCTTCGAAGATAGCAATTGTTCCCCAGGCCTTAGCCCTGTGTTCAGTAAATTTGTAAAGGAATTTTGAAAATACCTATAAATAAGAAGGATGAACAACTAAGAAAAACAGTGGGTAACGTATCAATTGCTTACCAGCACCTGAGCTTCTAAGACAGTATTAAATGTGGAGCCTGGCTGTTTTTGTCTATACTGAGATCCTCAGCTCATTGGCGAAAAATAGAGCCAGAAGACAAATGCTAGAGGGCCAGATGGAGCACATTCTCTTTTCTATAATAACATGTAGAGTTTTGCCGTTGCTTTTCTTTTCAATCACCAGGGTAGATGCTATTTCTACGTATTTCTGGGTTGTGCTAAATGCTACTATTTCTGTATATCTCATTTGCTGAGTTTCAAGCAAAACGCTCTTTGAAAAATTTAAATATTTTCATACGTTTTTCACATAGCTTTTGTGAGCTCCAAATGGGTAATTGTTATTCTAGTTAAGCCATAGAGTACTGTGTGCCTATAATGATATATGTCCTATAAAAATTAATACACAAAGTCCTTAAAAGTATCTCAGATAATGTATATACTCATAGCATGATCTCATTTTATAATGCATATATGCATACATACAAACACGGAACAGAAGCTTCAGAGGGATACTCAAAGTGTAAGCATCTGACCACCCTAAAGATGGATTCATTTTCATAATTCACATTACATGATATTATATTTTGAATTACATTAGCTGGGATAGGTTACTTGCTGTAATAAACAAACCTACATAAAGTTGATGTCTTAAAAAACATAAAAGCCTAGTTTTCCTTCAAGTAATCTGTTCAAGGCAGTTCTTGGGCATTGGGCAAGAAAGAGTAGGAAGGACCTCTGCTTCACACGGTCATTCCAGGATCAGTCTTTCAATATGCAACTGAGAAGGTTGTCATGGGCAGTGATATCACATCGAAGCCCTGAGCATGGACATCCAGATTCACTACAGGTGTGTGGTGCTGGTCATGTGTGGTGCTGGTCGTGTGTGCGTGTGTGCGTGTGCGTGTGTACATGCATGTGTGTGTTTAATGGTCCAGAAATGACACTATCATATGCCCATATCTAATGTTTGGGAGTCTGGGAAATAGAGTTCAGCTGTATTTCTGAAAGAAACGAGTAATGAAGATTTTGTGCTCGGATAGCAGTCACTATTACAGTCAAGCTTTTTCACTGAACTTGAGTTCAAAGGAGAAAGTCTCTGGGTGAGGCACAGTTATCTCAAACACAACCAGATATGATCCGCTATAGTCTAAGGATCTGTGTACTAAAAATATGTTGTCTCCCTCCTTCACTGCAAAGCACACATACAGTTACACACACAGACTCACACACACACACACACACACACACACACACACACACAACAGATGAACAGGGCAAGTTAACAGCAGTAAAATCTCATTCAGAAAGGGCAGGAGGAAGTCACACTGCCATCCCTGGTTCATGGTAATGGACAAACTGCTGGGCGGACACCATGAAGGTCTTCCTCTCTGGCAGCAGGGTAAGTCCCTTAAATAAATCCTGATTGTGTCATCTTGGAGATGCAAACTTGCCCGCTGATGGCCGTGCTTCATGATTTGTATGCCCCTTCCTTCTTCTCAAGTGAAGTGAGAATCAGGGGCTGTGTACCTCTCAGTTGGCTTTTGCCAATAGGTGTCTTTTTTTTTTTTGGCGGTACTGGGGATCGAACTCAGGACCCTGCACTTGCTAGGCAGGCACTTATTCCACTGAGCTATATCCTCAGCCCGTCAATAGGTGTCTTAAGAGTTCTTTTAAGGTGTGAGTAGTCAAAGCTCTCTTAGGTTAGGTACATATTTCTTTGGCAAGATGATTTTCCTTAATATCTGACTCTTTTCTGTTCTATTTGCTTACAGTGAGTTCTATATGGAACCCGAATTGTTTTGTAGGACAGAGTGCTTAAGCCCTACTACTTCCTTAACTTCTCTAACCCAGTGCTTCTCTCTGTTGCTTGATGGTGGATCTCTGTGAACCACTTGAAACTAAAGGCTTCAGTGAAAGAAATTTGCTTAATACTCTGACATTCACCCTGCTATAAAATGCACATGTTTAATAAAAATTGATGGCAGCTTCAAGGTATATTTTTAGTCCCATTTTCTATTATTTATAGTTCATTAGCAATTAATTTTTTTTTTTTTTTTTAGTTCTGCAGAACAGGAACCTCATTCTTCAGGCTTTCTTCATTCTCTTTCATTTTTGTTTATGAATCAGCCAATTTTTTCTTGAATGAATTTCTTTCTGATAAATCCTTTCTGGATATAACACATAACAATCAATTTATTCTGCCAGTGTAACTTTTTTTTTGATTCATTCCACCATAGCTACAGGCATGGAAGGCGCTTGGTCTGTCTTTCAAGACAGAAGTTTTACCAAATATTTAGGCAGTGGGCATCGTGGGTCTCCATCTTTGGAACCTCTGTTTTTACTGTTTCTTCATTACATGCTACTTGACTACTAAGCCAGTACCATTCATATATATTTGAATATTGAAAGAGCAATATAGCACTTTGAGGTAGACTGTATAATTAAAGAGGACTAATTCCTGTTACACACAATACCTGAGTTATAGCACTCTGTTATACGCAAACAAAATGGGAACACTTTGTTGCTTGAGTAAATAAGCTTATTCTCATATACCAGGGGATGGATTATTTGTCATGGTTGCCAGGGATCTAGGGGGATGGAGACCCTGTCATCTTTGACCCATAGTTTTCAAAGTGACCCTAGACATTGTCATCCTATAACAAAGGAAGCAAGAGACACAGAAGAACATTGCATAAGAGGTTTGGTAGACCAGGCTTGCACATAACACCTATCCTATAGTTCACACTTCATTGGTTAAAACTAGTCTATGGTCTCATGAAATTGCCAGAGAGGCTGGAGGGTTTAGTTTCATTTATACCCAGGAAGAAAAAGAAAATATGCATTTTAGTGAGCAGTAATATATATTGTTTGAAGGTTTTTTTTTTTGGCACAGAGATTTGAACTCAGGACTTCGCACTTGCCAGGGAAGTGCTGATGCCACTGAGCTATATATTCAGCCCTGAATTTTTTTAAATTGTATTTTGTTATATAATGTTCTGGTTTTGTTATATTCTCTTTGAAAGTTTTGCTATTTGGAACCTATTCTAGGAATAAATGATTAGAAAATCAAATATTGACCTATACACAAGGATGTACTGCAGAATTATTTATAAGGAAGGAAAAATTGGAAAAAGCCCAGTGGCAGATTCTCAGGGATTGGCTACTCTGTAGTCTTTAGGACAATAAAGAGCTGATATTAAAAGATGTTATATTAATTAAGTGAGCATAGGAGATTATGGGACAATATGTAAGTTATGAACTTTATCTCACACATTTGTGTTATGTATTGAATTTTGGTAGAATATCAATAATAATGATACATGGATGACTGTATTGTGGTATAATTTTTATTTTATTTCTGTGTTTCTGTTATTACATCATTTGTATTGAAAGGATATTATCAGTATTGCCTATATTTTATGTTATGAATGTAGATTACTGTAGCAATTAAAAATCAGTATTGTTGATACTTGTGGAACAATCTATTTGCAAGGTTCTGCCCCACTGTGGAGACCCTTTTCCTGAGTATCCAGTAGAGAAATAGTAGGTTGCTCTGTGTTTTGTTTCTACAAGTGTTCTTTAAATTTTCTCTGTGTCTGAGAGTACCATGGCTCCTTTTAAATATTTCACCAAATTTTCTTATCTAATTGCTATGGTAACTGAGAAGTAGAAGGGGTACATTTTTGGATCATACATCTTCTTCGGAAGATAATGTGACTCTGCCAGTGAGATGTTCCTTGAGAGCTAGGGCCAGGCCTTGATCCCAGGTCCTCTCTGTGTGCAGAGTAAGCTCACTCCAATCTAGGTGATGTCAGCACTTCCTAGTCACCAGGGAAATTCACAAATTCCTTGGGCAGTGTAGCTACTTAGAGAAAACCTGTCTCAAAACAAAATAATTTAAAAACCAACAGCATTCCCATACACAAATAACAAACTCACTGAGAGAGAAATTAGGGAAAGCATACCTTTCTCAATAGCATTGGAAAAAATGAAGTACTTGGGAATCTCTCTAACAACAGAAGTGAAAGATCTCTACATTGCAAACTACAGTACTCTGGAAAAGAAGATTAAAGAGGACATCAGAAAATGAAAAGTTACCCACTGCTTTTGGGTAAGAAAAACTAACAGTGAAAATGGCTCCATTCCCAAAACGATTATACATATTCAATGCAATCTCAGTCAGAATACAATTAGCATACCTCACAGAGCTACAGAAAACAAACGTTCCTAAAATTCATTTGAAACCAGATGAGACTTAGGATAGCAAAAACAATCCTAGGCAACAAAGGCAAAGAAGGAGGGATCACAATCTCTGATTTGAAATTATACTACAAAGCTACTGTGACAGAACCAGCATGGTACTGGCAAGAAAGATCAGACCTGAGGATCATTGGAACAGAGTTGAAGAGGGAAAACAACTTCAAACACACTCAGCCATCTTATCTTTGACAGAGAAGCCAAACATTTTACCAGAAGAAAACTTCTTTAATTAATGGTGCTCAAAAAGTGGCTTCCCACATGCTGAAAACTAGACCCAAGTGTGTCACCACACACTAACCTAAAATCAATATGGATCAAATGGATCAAATACTTTAAGATCTAAATCTTAAAGCAGAAACACTAAATCTGCTGGAAGGGAGAACAGGTAAAACTTTTGAAGACATAGGTTTAGGCAAAGACTTCATGAACAAAACCTTGACCGCATGGGAATTACTACAAAGAATCAACAACTAGGGTCTCATCTTATTAAATAGCTTTTGCACAGCAAAATAAATCACCAGCAGAGTGAAAGGACAATCCACAGAGTGGGAAAAAATCTTAGCCAGTTGTTCTTCAGACAAAGAACAAATATCTAGAATATAAGACGAATTGAAAAAAATCAGACCTCCAAAATTTAAAGACTCAACCCAAAAATGGGCATCAAAATTGAATAGATACTCCTCAGAATAGGAAGTGTAAGCAGCTAATAAATACATGAAAAAAGTTCAAACTGAGACTCCAAATCACCCCAGAAAGAATGGCTATTCTTTCTAAATTTACCAATAACAAATGCTGGTGGGGCTGTGGGGAAAAAGGAATCCTTCTTCACTGTTGGTGGTGGTATAGACTGGGGCAACCACTGTGGAAATCAGTGTGGAGATTCCTCAAAAAACTAGGATTAGCAGTCCCATTTGACCCAGCTATTCCCCTTCTGGGTATTTTCCCAGAAGAATTACAAACATCATAGCACAGCGATATATGTGCACCCATGTTTATAGAAGAACAATTTGTAACAGCTAAATCTTGGAAACAACCCAAATGCCCGCCAACTGATGGATGGATAAGGAAGATGTGTATTTTTTAATACAAAGAAGCACTACTCAGCTACAAAGAAGTATAAGCTTGAGATATTTATAGCTAAATGGATAGACCTTTAGACCATAACTGTTAAGTGAGATAAACAGGACACACATGTATACACATGGCATTGTCTCTGTGGTGTGAGAAACAGAAAGTGTAAAGAAGAACCAAAATATATAATAGATATTGTGAAATAGGAAGTAATTGTTCAAAAGAAAAGGGGTATGGAGGATGGAAGGGAAAAGAGAAAAATGAGAAATAAAATGACAATATAAACAAAGGTTTGTAAATAAGAAGGGGGAGCAGGGTTGCAGAGAGGGGAGGGGAATAGGAAAAAAGGTGGAACTAAGATATATTACATACAGGATAAATTCCCTATGATGAATGTGATTGTTATGTATATATAAATTGTACCAATATACTTGATATTTTAAAAAAGAAATTATGCCGAGACCACTTGGAACGCTCATGCATGGGCTTCACACTCACTAATTCTGACTCCACAAGCCCAGGGGTTGCTGGGACATTAGAGTTGTAACAAGACTCCCAAGGGCTTCTAATGAAGAGCCAATGTTGGGAAACATTGCTCAGGGGAAAAATCAACAGGAAGCTAAACCATCATTTCCTTTTTAAAAAAATTAAAAAAAAATTTAAAGGCTGGGGATGTGCTCTATCTAAGTGCAAGGGTCCTAGATTCAATGTCCAGTACCTCAAAAACCAAACAAAACAGAAATAAAACAACATTTAAAAAAACTGTAAGAGATTTAATATGCAGTCAGCTTGACAATACCTGTCCTGTATAGGCTGCCGAAGGCCCTGAGCCCTCAGTGACCTGTGTTGTGGGGTTAGAGACAAGCTCCTCTGCACTGCTGCCAGCTGTGGATGGTGAAGAAGGCTTGAGACGTGAGGCAGATGTTAGTAACAAAAATATCAAACTGGTCACTTAGGCCTGAGAAATGGTGTTAGCAGTTTAAAGTCTCTTCTGGAAAGTTACAGACTAGTCCAAGGCACAACTGTAGGAAAGAGGATTTCCTACCTCCTTCAAGTGTCCTCTTTCTGCTCTTGGTGCCACCACCTCCCTCGTCTGTGTTCTAGGTCATTTACATCAAGTGAGTTCTTAGTCATGCACTTTACTTCTGTGATGATTTTCTCTGAATCCACAAGGTGGGGGAGATTCCACAAAGCCGTTCATATTAACTGGTGATAGCTTATTACTATCTTTTTCCTCACAAGTTTCTGAAGATTAAAAGTGCGTAACCCAAAGAAACGAATCTCTAGGATTGGACATAGGAAAGGTGCAAGCATTCGGGGGAGAGTTTAGACAAAGAGGCCATTCTGACACTCATGATGTTATACATGCCGTGTTTCCTTTGTTCTTTGGCTCCGGGTGGGATCACTTATTCAATGATTTCTGATGAACATCCTCCATTTGCAGCATAGTTTAGGCACAGGGCATACAGAAATAATTAAATAGAAATTGCCCTGTGGAGTTTACACTCGGGAGGGGAAGATAGATAGTAAGACAAAAGAAATAAGAAAATAAATGATATATTAGTTGTATCAGTCAGGGTTTACTAGAGAAACAGATTTAACACAAGATATACAAATGTACAACAAATTACCTATTTGGCTTACAGTGGTCAGCTACAGGGTTAGATGAGGAAGTGTGCAGAGGGTGTCTGCACACTGGAGATTGAAGAGCCCAGGCCTGGGGCCTGGAGCTCACCGCCGTGTCCGTGCAAGTCCGAATCAAGGGCTGTTGAGTCTGCGACGAAATGCTGATGAATCTACGATGAAGTCCCAGGCGGAAGCCGAAGAGTCTGCTCCAGAAGCCAGGAGACGACCAAGCTGCAGGTGAAGACGAGCTCCTCAGAAGAACTCGCAGCCAGTCCTTCCTCAATTTGTTTTTATAGTCTACCAGCTCTGGGGAGGTGAGGGGGGGTGGTCCTCTACACCCACACACTCTGCATGCCTTCCTCTTGCACAGGTTTAGATGAATACAAATAAGCACCCTGGCTTCCTGCTGAATCACATAGTTAACCTTTTAAACTTCCCAAATTAACATAATAACATCCCAGAAGGGTAAGGCCATGTCCTTTTTACCCCAAGATTTACAACTGCTGAGTCACTTAGTTAAACCTCTAGACTCCCCAAGTTGACACAATGTATCAACCATAGTGTTAGTGATGAAAGTTATGGAAAAAAAATACAGCCACAGGTAAGAATAGAAGCCAAACAAGTAAGACTCAATCACCTGGGTGAGTAGAGTCCAGGGGTTAAAAGAGGGCCAACTTCAGTGTCTGGCAAGGTGGAGTTCCAGAACAAGGGGTCTGCAAGTGTGAGGGCTTCCAGGTGGGTGGCTTCCTGGAGTGTTCAGCAAATGCAAGAGCCAGTGTTACTGGAACAGAGTAAAGCATGAAACGAGTAGGAGACATTGCTGGAGAAGACAGCAAGGCTGTGTAGGCAACCGAATGTCTTTCAGCTTTTTCCTCAGTGGGAGAAGGTATCACTGGAGGGTGCGGAGATGTTGAGGTTGATTTGAGTGGGCATGAAATCAGATTTGAAGTGATCTGTCAGGAGATGGTCACACTGATCCTGCAAGAGAAGGTGGTGACTTGTGCCAGGGTGGTAAGATGAAGGTAGCAAGAAGTGATTGGGTGTGTTTCATAGACAGAGCCAAGAAATACTCACTGATAGGGTAGGTGTGTGGTTCAAGAGTAAAAATTATGAAGGGTACATGGTAGCATCTGGTGAAATGGACTTAAACTGTTCTAGGGCAGACTGTGGCTGGTGCAGGCTTCAGGAGGAGCGTAAGGAATTCTAATGCTGAGTCCAGTTTGGAACTATTAAATGTGAGTTTGTTAGCTATCAAAGGAACATGGCTTTACCATGTTCAATATTCAGCAACTGAATATTGAATGTGTGAGTCTAGATTTCAGGATGATGTCTGGACTGGATATCTCAATCTGGGTAACTACTTAGGTCAAGAAGTCAAACAGCAACATGCATAAGCATAGCTTTCAAGCTGGATTATCTGAGCTGTGCTCCTGTAAACAATCTCAGCTTTAGGCACACAGTTTCCTCATCCATAACATGGAGACTAGAAGTATGGTGTTCAATTTGGGCGTTGCTATAAAGATTAAGTTAGTAAGTATGATTAATTTATGAAGACAAATCCCTGGCAGCTAGGCAGTGCTAAAAGCATTAGTTATTATGCTTATTTTACAACAAATTTCTTTTTCTGGTATTGTTTTAGGTACCTTTTAAGATATTATATAATGTTCTACTTCATCTTTGTGAGAAATGTATAAGGTAGGCATTTTTATTGCCACAAATGAAGAACCTAAGGCACAGAGAGGATGAATCACTTCCGCAAGGAGGCCCGGTTGGGAAATGAGTCATAATCAAGCGCAATCCTGCTTGACCTCAGAGACAAAACAGTTCATTATTTTTATAAATAGTAAAATCTGGTCTTGTGTGCAGGTCAAGACATCAGAAGATTAGAGTTGTAGTTCACATAAATAGACAAGCTAGAAACCCAATGAGTTTAAGCTTAAAATAATCCTGTGAACAAAGCAACAGGATAATTTGAAATGCCAATGTGACATTCTGTTCCACAGTAAATTAATGAGATGTGACTGAAGGCCTTTCTTGTCATGACTGTAATAATCAGAAGCCACGCTTTCTCCCTCCCTAATCCCAAGCTCTGACAATAGGCAGTCGGTGGGAACGTCCTTCAAATATCTCCTGCGTCCTTTTCACCTGTGCAGGTGACATACTGGCAGATTCATTCCAATTCATTTATGTTGGGTGAAGTGTTGCTTGGAACACTATTACGTGATGAAATGAACAATGGAGAAACAGAAAGGCCATTTTTTTTTTTTTATTTTAGAAACATAAAAGTACAAAAACATATTGATAAACAGACACCCATTATCATAGAAAATAGTACAATCACAACTAATCTATAGACAAGGTGATATGGTCTCAACAGTTGTTGTTGCTTTATCCATTGATATCTTCGAATTGTAGATGTATGGACCCATATACAGACATGCAAATTTAGTCAGACAG
>PVLD010033753.1:0-13345 GCA_004027595.1 Dinomys branickii
GCTCGTCTTGGGCCGTGAGTCCCGGTCCTAGGGAGAAGGTGCTGCTGGTTACCTCCTTCCTCTTTGTTGAAGTTTCTCCCTTTGCTTTCTCTGTGGACTTCAGTTCGTGCCACAGATCCTTCCTTGGTTCAGGACACCCACTTCCTTATTGTTTTCCTCAGGTTGCTATATTCAAGGATCTGGATGGCAACACTCAGAGGCTCTTTTTCTGCTGCTCACTACTCTGCCATCTTGGTGCCTCCTCCCTAAATTCTGTATGGCAGATAAAATGCTGTGATTACCATGATGGCATTTCAGCCTTTGGGAATGTATATTATTTGTGAAGACAGTCTTTTATTGCATTCAACCAGACATTGATGCATCAGTTTTCCTTTTAAATGTTGTAATAAAAATAAAAGAAAGGAAGTTTTGTTACTTATATTCATCAACTATATGTTTTATATATAACCTAAGACGGTTCCTCATTGTGTGGCCCAGAAAAGTCAGACAAGTAGAAACCTCTGTCCTAGACAATGAGAATGAGATTTTACTTTTGTTTACTTTTCATATGACTCCTCTAAGGCAGGTTTTTGTTTTAGAATTCAATCTTCGTAGACTTTTTGGGTGTAAGAATTGAAATGATTTATAGTGCAGTATTGAAAAAAATAGGTGAGTGCTGCTTAACTCATTTGTTTTGTAATTTGTATCTAGAACATACAACTCACTTTTTAAGCAGTGGGCTTTTTCTACTTGCCTGCTTTTCCAAAGGATTGCTATAGAAATTAATCAAGGGGGGCAATTATTCATAATTGTATTTAAATCACATTTGTTTAAGATTAGTTGAATGTCCTACATAGGTGAGTTTTGAGGTTGGTGCTATTTGTTTTTTTTGAGCTGGTGAACTCAAATAAATCTTTAACCTTTCAAAATCATGATGTTGGTGAGGCAAGATTGACAGGGAGTAGATAGAAATGGCTATCAAAAACCCTTGGTAAATCCCATCAGAGGCATATAAGTATACATTATTTTTACAGTGTTTTTAGAATGTAGATTTGTGAATGATTTGAGTTTGATGTGGTACTTCATTCAAATTATTACCTTTTAAAATTTAAAAAAAATCTTTAATGGCTGACTTTAATAAATTACTACATGAAAATGTGTTATGTAAACGTAGACATTAAATACATGTTCCCAGTTATAAAATTTTAAAATACCTGCTCAGTTTTAATGGGGAGGATACATTCATGTGCAAATCTTGGTCAAACTTGAGAGCTGTGTTAGAAGCAAAAGAGGATGGATTTTAGGGTGTGATATTACTTACTTCATTATACTGATGTTAGATAAGAGTGGAATGAATTTGTTATGTTGAGTCCTGTTCTACTTCTTAGTTGCAATGCCTTAGGCGTTTTCTTAAGCCTTATTTTCAGCCTGTGAAAAATGTGGATAATATTTACTTTGATACCTGATTGTAAATAAAAGAGGTATGTAATGTAATTATTGCCATTTTGTTTGTAAGTGCTAAAAATAATAACTATAATGTATTTTAGGGTGAAGGGTGGATCACTTTACCTAGATGTCTTTACCAATTGCCAATAGTTCAAAATAGCTACTTGGTATGGTCAGTGTGCATTACAGTATAATGAAATAGAATGCTTATTATTGAAAATCAGATTCCTACACAGTTCATATACTTACGCTAATGTTTGTTCTTGCAGCCAAATCTGTGCATTTTTACCTGTCTTTCTTGGTTGACACTCCTCCCACCCCCCTACCCATATTTAATTTAAAAAGGGGATTGAATAGCTTTAGAACCACTAGAAAATACCTGTTTTGGGCAGTGTCTTTAGAAAATGTAAAATTCAGAAATAAAAATTTTGAGTGTGGAATAGTAGACTTTAATGAAAAAGAATGCTATAATCTTTCAAATAAAAATTTAGTGTTTTCATCCTAGAGCCATTACTACCTTGAAGTTTTGGAGAAATGACTTAATTACCTCTGATGTATAATTTTTGATTTTCTGAAATGAATATAATGATAAAACCTACCTTCTACTTTGGAAGTATTGAAAGAGATATTAAGCATGGTGTCTAATTAGGCACTAAGCGATGAACAACTCTTGCTGCTGTTACTAATGATAAATGGGAGAATGATAGTGGAGAGGTATTTAAATGATAGGATATATTATTTAAAACAGTGTTACCAGTAGTAATACGGGGTGAGTGATGTCTGATTTTTAAGTTAAAAGTAGTTGTATTAAATAAGTAAAAGGAAATCAATGAAATTTATTATATTAACACACCATATCAAAAATTCTCATTTCAACGTGTAATCAGTATTCAAATTACTAATGAGAAATTTTAATTCTCTTTTCATATTGTGTGAAATATGTGTATTTATATGTATAGTACTTTACAGTTTGCACACTAAGTTTTCATTAGAGGTATTTGCTTTGTATTTAGATTTTATGAAATTCTGTTGAAAAAGTACATTCATATAGCCAGGTTATTTTTTTTTTTTTAAGTTTTTATTTTATTTTTTTTAAAGAGGGTCTCACTATGTAGTATAGGCTGGCATTGAAGTCACTTAGGTAGCCCAGGCCAGCCTTGAATTCCCTGTACTCCTCCAGCAAGGTTATTCTAGATATATGTAACTTTTCTAATAACTGACTGGTGTCGATTTCTAAGTTAAAATTAAATAAAGCAACAGATTCAAGCACTCAGTAACGCATATGGTTGATGGCTTTTCCTCCCATGTCCCTATGTTCTTTCTCATGACAACTCTTGGAATAGTTTCATAACGCTTGTTGATTTTTTTGCTTCATAAGAAAGTTTTTTTCTTGCTTAAGCAAGAGATTGCTATCTTTACTGTGCTTGTTGAATTATAGTACTTTTTGATGTACAGACAATACTTTTTTTCTCATTTCATTTCCTATGCATTTTTAGGTATTTTTCTATAGTGTCTCAGTTTAAAAGTTTCTCTAGTAATTTAAAATTACTTGTAGTTTAAAAATATTCTTGTTAAAATACTTCTACATATTGAGATGTATTTGTGCTATTGTGTGCCAGGTGGTATTCTTGTTCTTAGAATTACTTTCAGATGCTAAATATCTTACATATGTAAGCATTTAATAACTATATTTTATTTCACTTTGACAATACATTATTTGATTTGATTATTGATCCATTGTGTATTTTCTGGTACTGGAGATTGAAACCTGGGCCCTGTACATACTAGGGAAGCATTGTACCACCAAGGTATACCCTTAGTCCTTTTTATTTTGAGGCAAGGTCTTGCTGAGTTGCCCAGGCTAACATCATATTTGTGATCCTCCTATCTCAGTGCCCTGAGAAATTGGGATTTCACGTGTGTGCCACCATGCCCAATTCCTATCCCTTTTGATTTTATTTTGAGACAGGGTCTTGCTAAGTTGCCCCAGGTTAGCCTCGAATTGGTGATCCTCCTGCCTCAGCCTCCCATTACAGTGTGTACTTTTTAAAGGGAAATATTTTAGTGACCCCTCTCCTCCTCAGGTGAATGAACCCAGGAAGCTCTGAGCTATAGTCCTAGCCTATTTTTAATTTTATTTGAGACAAGGTCTTACTAAATTGTCTAGGCTGGCCTTAAACATGTGATCCTCCTGTTCTAGCCTTCCTGGTAACTGAGATTACAGGCATGTATGCCATGGCCAGCTAATTTTAGTGGTTTTTTTTTTGGTTTTGTTTTGTTTTGGTCTTTTCGAGACAGGGTTTTGCTATGTACTTCAGGCTGGCCTTGAACTCACTTTGTACCCAAGGCTGGTCCTGAGCTCTGTGATCCTCTTGCCTCAACCTCCCAAGTGCTGGGATTACAGGTGTGCACCACTATGCTTGGCTGTTTTAGTGATTTTTTTTAAAATAAAATTTTAGGCTGTATTTTCTTAATTGTGTAATACCCATGTTTAAATTTAACAAAAATTTGGAGACCACAGTGTGTTCTGTAATACACATTTTAAGAAATACTATAAATGAAGCTTCTGCATAATCAGTTTAAACCAGATCCCTTAACTTGTCTTTATTAATTTATTTGGCCTTTAGAAATAATTAAAAAGGTTTAATTAAAGTAAGGATATGACAGGGAGACACCTATAAAAGAAGAATACTTTATTTAAAATCTATTATTTTGGTAATCTTTTCTGTCTCCTGCAAGGCATCTTTAATTAGGATAAAACTATATGTATTAATAGTAAAGCAGTGATACTATTGCAGGTTTGAGTACTATTTTGTGAGTGTCTTTTCAGTACAGGTTCACGGGGAAGGAAAGTGAGGCCTAGAAAAAGTAGGAAAGCATGGGTTTAAACTTATTATGATATCAGAGTTTGTTTTCTTAGCAACCACATCACCTTTGTTTTGGGTTGCTGGGTAAAGTGAAAAAGCAAATCCAGGTGTTTTTGTCCCCCTGGTAGTTTTTGTGGTGTTATTTGATGGGTAAACTGGGGTAGAATGTGTTGTGGGAGGGGGACAGTGTTTCAACGACCTGTTTGGATCCCTCCTCCCATTTGAATTTTTAAGAGGACTAAACAAATTCTTTCTTGTAACAGTAATAAGTTAATTGTTAAAGCCATATTCTTTAATGGGTTCCAGATCCTTAGTGTCATACATTGAAAACTGGGGGGACTCTGAAGACTCTGATGGTCATAAATGAGGAATCCTTTACAAGATAGTAGTGCTATGGGCAGCTACCACTAATGAATAAGAATTATATATTAAAACATATATTACATGTATTGAAACATACGTGTCTTTTTTCCTTTCTCTTTACCATGTAGCATATACCATTTTAAAGTCCCAAATACTCATCAATGTTTTTCAGTGTGTATCTCTTAACAAATTAACACTTTTTTGAAAGCGTAACCACAATGCCATTGTCAAAAAATAGTAACAGTAATTCCTTAATGTCCTCTTGGAGCTGGAACATGTTCATGTTTGTCTGTCTGAAAAATGTCTTACAATTGGTTTGTTTACATTATGACTCAGAGAAAGTCTTTACGATTGGGAGACGGGTGCCAAAGGCCTACTCCTTAATTCTACCTTTTCCTGCCCTTTATTTGATGAAGGAACTCTGATACTGACCCTCTAGAATCATCCACGTTCTATTTGACTGATTGCATCTTTTTCTTTATTTTTTTTTGTCTTTTTGAGACAGGGTCTTGCTGTACAGTTTAAGCTGGCCTTGAGCTCACTTTGTAGCCCAGGCTGATCTTGAACTCACGACGGTCCTCCTGCCTCAGCTTCCTGAGTGCTGGGATTACAGGCGTGTACCACCATGCCTGGCTCAGGATTTGTTTAGTCTCTTTTATCTGAAGAACGTTATCCTTGATACCCAGAATGGAATAACTTTGTTGTTGTCCTCTGTCCTCATGACTGACTTGGTATCCGGGGAAGGTGATGATGACAGTGGTCCAGCTTTTTTCTTCTCGTGGTGCTCTTTCAAGGTGTCTGGGGTATTTTTGGAGCCACAGTATACCACGGAAAGATAGGTAACAAGATGATCCTTTTTTGTAATTGTGGAACTTTCTTGGTCTTAAAAGCCTTAGAGTTTTTGGTTTGTTTGTGTTTCACTATGTAGCCCAAACTGGCTTCAAATTTATAATGATCCTTCTGTCTTACCTGGGATTAAAGGCTTCTACCTCTATGCCTGGCAGGGGACCTGTTGTCTTTAAGAAATATGTGAGTTTTTCTATTCTGGGGCTGTATTCCACTAGGGATTTAAGGTGAGTCAGTATTTAAAAATACTTTCCATTGTACTTATGCTGCCAGTTTGATAAGATAGGACATTTACTGAATTGGCTTTTGTTTGTAGAGATTGTTCTGTTTTTTAATTGCTTGTTTTTTAATTTTTTGTTGTAAAATATATGATTTCAAAATATTCAGGATTTTTTCTAAAAGCATGATACTGGTTTGCATATCAGTATTCTCCCTGTATCCTATCTCTGATTAAATAAGTGTTTTATTTTACCATATGCTTTTATTTAAATTTTAATTTATGCTTGCATGAATTTTTAAAAATTTGTTTTAAAAGTCCAGTGTAAATTTCCAAGACAGCAGATGGTTATTAGACATCAAAATAGTTCTTGTTTATATATCACATTTTAGAATTTTAAATATTTTACTGGATTTTGAACATATTGTATGTCATTAAAGGCAGATGGAACTAAAATAGCTTAAAAGTTGAAATTCTAACACCTACGGATACATAATCAGTTTCATTTCCTGTAATTTACTTTATGAGCTACTAAGAAATTTTGCAGGTTGACATACTGAAATTATGGGAAACTGAATTCCAGATGATGTTGCTCTTTTTTCTTTTTTGGTGGCACTGGGGATTGAATTTAGGATGTTTACACTGAGTTACATTGCAGGTCCTTTTTATTTTGAGAGTCTTGCTAACCGTGGCTACGGTTAACAAACGTAAGAAATCTTCCTGCCTCACTTTCTTGAGTAGCTAGGATTATAGGCCTGTACCCCCACACCAGCCTCATATAATCTTTTCGTAAAAAGTCTCTTTTGGGAGACAGTGTTGGAGAGTGAACCCAGGATCTCACATATACTCAGCAAGTGCTTTACCACTGGCCTTCATCACTCTGTGTATACAGTAAATTCCCATTTCTGTGATTTTGCTTCCCATGGTTTTAGTTATCTGTGATCAACCCTGATCTGAAAATGCTAAACGGAAAATTCTCAAAATAATTCATAATTTAAAAATAATTTTATTGTAGTATGTTTTTATAATTACTTTTTTTTTTATTCTTACTGTGTCTAATTTTTATGAACTATTAGAGGTATGTATTTGGAGGAAAAACATTGTATACATAGGATTTGATGTTATGCAGTTTCAGGCATCCTGTGGGTGTCGTAGAAGGTATCCCCTGGAGGTAGGTTAAGGAAATACCATATATTAAACTGGCCTGTTGTTAATGGTCCTTAGGAACAGTCTAGAAAAACCATAACAAATTAGTAGTGATTGTTTCTAGCAAGTGAAGAGTATTGGCAGGGTTTAATTTGTATCTTGTAAAATTAATGTTTGATTTTTAAATGAGTGTGTACTGTTTTATTAATTACAAACCTTTTTTACTTATAGAAATTTATGTGATAAATAAGGGACGAAAAGTGGAAATCTTGTGGTGTAGCATTTTTTTTTTTAATGTTGGCTCTGACATTTGTGTGATTAATTGGTTCTTAGTAACAGTACCTATGTCATAGTGTTGCTGTAAGGCATACCACCTAGCACAAAGTAAAATTCAGTGATATAAATGTAATTACATTTCTCTGGCCTGGTGTAGTGGTGCACTGCAAGGCCTAGGAGAATACCACCTAGCACAAGGTAAAGATCAGTGAGGAAAGACCTCTGTGGCTCCTAGATGTGTTGCTCTGTAGGTTTTGGAAGAGGGTGGTGTAGCTACATCAGTGTGAGGAGTGTATATTGTGGAGTCTTTGAAGGACCATGTGTTTGTGTCAGTCTACAACCTTCCTTTGCAGCTTTTTTCCTATTTAGTTCTACATCACCTTTGTTTCTTTGTATTTCCAGAAAGTTCATCTCCAGTTCTTTGTTCAGCATTTTGGGGTACATTTTTTACTTGTTCATCTTTGTTACCTACAAACAGATCTGAGAAATTTAGCTTAATAATAATAAAAAAAGTCTAACTTTCAAGTCCTGGAAGAGTCTGTTTGACTCAACCATAAACTGTGTCATGATTGGATAAAAGGTAGCTTTTGGTGATCTTCCAGATACCACTTTAGAAATAATTCGGAAAACTTGGAATTTCTTGTAGCTTTTATCAGTTTATAAGTCAGTAACACTGAAATTGAACATCTGAAACTATAACCATCCCTATAGTATTCAGATAAAAGCTTTCTTTATGTAGGCATAGGTAATGAGGTCTTTGCAAAGGGAGATTCTTGGCCACAATCCAAATGATTGCAAAATTATATATAATTTGTAATAAAATGAGGAAGCAGCCAAGCATGGTGGCGCACGCCTGTGATCCCAGCACTCGGGAGGATGAGGCAGGAGGATCGTTGGAGACCAGCCTGGGCTACAAAGTGAGCTCAAGGCCATCCTGAACTGCATAGTGAGACCCTGTCTCAAAAAGACAAAAAAAAAAAGAGGAAGCAGACAACTTCAGAGAACGTATTCAAATTGTTAAACTCCACGTCTATTTTAATTTTATTTTTCAAATGAATGAAACACAACGCTAAAAAGTCAAATATATAAAAAGAACTATAAAAACAAAACAAAAAAACTCTTTCATCTTTGAATTTTTCTCCTTTCTGCCAATAGGCACTGTTAGTTATTTCTTGTGTATTGTTCAGTTACTTACACATAAAAAAACAAACATAAATTTGCTTTCAGTTTTGCCCCTTTTAATCTATTTTTAAATCAGATATACTGTACTATACTGTGTTTCTGAAGTTTCTCATTTAGTACATCTGGGAGATGTTTCTGTATCAGTACACTGAGAATGCCATCATTCATGTATTTTAACAACTTTATGTACACTAAAACATTAAACAGTATGTGTAAAAATGGATTTTTAGGTAAATGTGTAGGTTAGTGTATCTTACAAGCTTAAGAACTTTTCCATCACCCTTATGAAGTTCTCTCCTACTCATCTACAGTCAGTGCTCACATCTGTCATCTCCAGTTCCAGGTAATCACTGATCTGTCTTCCTATTTTTTATTTTTGTAGTTTTATACTAGTGTGTTTTACGGATGTAACAGTTCAGCCACTCTGTTTTTGGACATTTAGGTGGTTATTGACAGTTCTGATGTATCTAACCTTGCACATACATTATTTCATATATGCAGGCCTATCTGTGGGATTAATTCCCAAAAATAGACTTAAACCAGGTATATCCGTTAGGGTTCACAAGGGGAATAGATATATATATATCTAGAGGAACACACACTCACACTATATGAAGGATTTGCCGGGTATATTATCAATGCTTGCTTGTTGAATCAGAGGTGAAAGAACGCAAGATGGCCTTCTATGTGTTGAAGAGATGGAGGATGCAGTTGAAAGTCCAAAGCCTAGCTAGAGCTCACTGCAAAATCCCATAAGAGTCCATGTGGGAAAGCCAAAGAGTCTGTATTGGAAGATGGAGTAGTCTGAGCTGGAAGTCGGAAGGACCTGAAGATGAATGTGCAGAGGCAATGCCGAAGAACAAAAGGGGAGACTTCTTTTTTTCTCTCTTATTTATTCTGTCCAGTCTTCAAGTCTATTGGTTAGTGTAGTCCACATCTGGTGGGCTTCCCTCCTCAGTTTGCAACCTACCTGTCCATCATACACAGACACACTCAGCTTTACTAATCTACCAGGTCAGCTGTGGTGAGTCTATGGCATGCATGCTACAGCTGGTATACTGATTCTTCTGTCAGCACAAAAACCAAGTTGCCCTAGACTTTGAAAGTAGGCAGCTGAAGTAGTTTCCAAATCTAAAAATGCATTTAGAAAATTCTACAACATTTGCAGACAATCCTACAAGCCATTAGGAAATCTACAAGGAATTTTCTAGCATTGTAGCAGCTGAAGGAGAATTTTAGTAACGGATTTTTATACTTCTCTAGATAAAACAAAATTTGAAGAACTTGATCTTTCCTATTTACACTGATTAGATTTTCGAAATCTGGAAATGGAGCTATTAGAATTTTAAGGAAGCTCTACCTGGAAAAATAAATTCCATGACCTCCATGTAACACTTGAGAAGACACAGGAGATAGTGTGAAGGGATGAAAAAAGACCGCATAATTGGGAGTTCTGAAAGTGAAATCCTTAAGTGTGGAATTCTTTGCCACATAATTTTAAGTCAACGAAAGCACTTGGGCGTTGCTTTTCTTTGTTTGGATCATCTTATGTTTGTGAGCAGCTGGTTTCTGCTTTGAATTATATCAGATCTGATATAAGAAGCAGACTAACCAATGACCTGAATGTTGCATGTGCTGCTCTCAAACTAAGCAGGCACGAGCCATGGTTCGACAAATTATCACTATGCACACAACAGCAAAGATCACATTAATTGCGCAAAAAGCATGCCGAATGGAAACTTTTACTTTTCAATGAAAAGCTATTTGTATCATTGAAAGCCCTGTTATGTTTTTCTTTTAAGACAAAATATGTTAATGTATGAGTTATTTTTTCTAAACTAAGACATCAATATTCAGGTTTAATTCCAGTATTGTTGCTGTACAATCAGTAAGTGGATTTTGGGTTGTTTAGTCTCTTAAAAGGTTCACCATGACTGTACTAGGTAGTTTTTTACTCAAGTCAAATTGACATTTTATTGTTAATGATCACAGGGGCTGTGTTTTTAATTTTGATAATTATTGCCATATTTTTGCTCTATAAGTTATACAAATTCCCATTTACCCCCCCAAATATGAGTGCTTATTTTCCCAAATTTTATCAGCTAACCATGTTACCAAGACTTTTTTTTTCTAATCTAAAATGAAATACTGTTTTTTGTAATCTTTATTTAGACCTTTATATGTATCAAATTTATGAGTGAGTATGAGCAGCATGTTTAAGGGCCAGTTGCATTTCTTTATATGGGAATGGCTTTCTTGTCCCATGTTCCCATTTTTGTGTAAGTTGGATGGTTCTGCATAGGGAGCTCAGAAATCAAACATGCTGGGCCAAGAGTCTACCATGAACCACACTTCCAGCACCTCGTTTTGTCATTTTAGACTTCTAGATATCCTGTGTGTGATATGAATTTAAATTGCTATATATTACATGAATTAAATTTTTTAGTTTGGGTCACAGTGTTCTTTATTGCATCGTGGCCCACCCTCATTCTGTAAAATGTACTTTTCCTACTTTTACTTGGCCCAAACTTGCTGTGTAGAGCCTCTTTTTCTACCTTTAATAAAGCTTTAAAAAAAGCTTGTTATTTATATTTTTTATGTGCATGCTTTGTAAATAGTTAAATTCATAAATATTTTCTTTGATAGCTTCTAGACTTTGAGTTAACTTACTCTTTAAAGTAAAAGGCCAAAGATTTATATAATTGGAAGAGAAACCAGAGTATTTACTATTTAAAGTAAAGACTGTATTGAATTCCCTTCCACCATTATAACTTAATACCATTTTTAATTAAACTAGAGTTTTGGCCAGACCTAGCTACAGACTTTGCAATTGTGATGAGTAATTTTGAACAGATTATTTTACATGTACACAGCATATCTATTGGTTAAGTTTTGGGGTGTATTCCTGGGGCTAGGTTATATGTATTTTCAACTTGCCAAATTAAATACATGTATCTTTATCTTTTAAGACTGTTAAGACACTGCATTACTAATAATTGGTACAGAAGTGAATGGTGATTTATATTCAGGATACCAGACTAAAATTTGTCTTGAACTAGAAAAACTTTGGTTGAAAATAGGACATTTGTCTATGTCAGAATATTTTTTCAATATATGTTGCTCTTTAAGGCATCAGAATTATATTTTAGAGATTCCTACAGAGAATTTATGTTATGTCTTAAATTTAAAATGGTGCATAGTTTTCCTTGACATCGCCCCTAAAGCAACACTTGTACATGGGTTTAAGGAAACATGTATGAAATGAATGTTGCTTGCAGCTTGTTTTGTGACAGTGAAAAGCTAGAAGACTTTTATCATCATCTTTAGGGGGCAAGCTAGCTAAGTGTGCTAAACATCACAAAAAATAATTTGGTAAACTGTGTTTACTGATGTGGAAAGATCTGTAAAACATCTTTAGAATGAAAGAGAAAGTTGAAAAGTTACTAAATATAGTACCAATTATGTAAAAGTATACTTATAGAAATGCTGTTGTACAGTGTATATATACATGTACATGTGTATAAATGAAAAAATCTGGAAGTGCAAATGCCAAAATGATAATAGTGTTTACCACAGGGAAGAGATTGGACTTCAATGTGATAATTTAGGCCTTTAATATTTTATTTTTACAAGAATAATTTGTCCATAGTTTGTACAAATAAAAGCTAATTTTACATAGACATTGGCAAGACATGTTGTTTGGGGAGACTGGAAGAATATCCTAAATAAGGGACATTAGTGAAATTGGTGAGGGACATGGGAATGAGATGTGAATGGAGACAGCACGGACTGTTTTTATACTTTCATATTTGTGTACTTTTGGAGCGGGGGAGTACTGGGGATTGAACATAGGGCCTCTTGCATGCCAGACAAATAGCTTAGAACCACAAGTTTGTAATATGAAGGGGAAGTGGAATAGAGAAACAAGACATTTTATCTAAGCAGAACTTTGAAGAATGAATAGTAGCTTTCCAGATGACAACTGGGGGGTGGGAGGATGGTCTTAAGATAGATTGCTCTGTGGTAGAAGCCCAACAGACTGAGAGTTTTAAAGTGGTCAGAAGCTGAGAGGGTCGGAACACAGAGCCTATGCCTGCTTAATGCTTACCTGTAAATCTTCTGTTAGCATTTCAGTTCCAGTGTCCATACCTCTGTAGTTACTTACATCAGAGTCAATACTTCAAGTTGAAATGTTCATCCTTCACTTTGGCCTGAATGAATCTCAGTTACATATCTTTTTTTTTTGGTCTTCCTGAGACAGGGTTTCACTACTCAGTTCAGGCTGGCCTTGAACGCACATTGTAGCCCAGACTGGCCCCAGTGATCCTCCTGCCTCAGCCTCCCAGGTGCTGGGGTTAGTCATGTATCTTGGTGAATTACTGTGTTGCTAATAACTGGTACAGAAGTGAATAGTGATTTGTATTGAGGCCTGGCTTACAAGTAGTATGAAATAGTCTTTCAGACCTTTTTTTTGAGCATACATAAACTTACTACATGTATGCATAGAGACACCAGAAACAAAATTTCACAAAACAATAATTCTGCTGTTAACTGTACTGTTTTCTATTATCTACTTCATTTTCTGAAATTTTGGTGAATAACCAAATTACATTTCACAGTCCATTAATAGGTCCTGATTCACAATTTGAAAACCACTTATACGAGAGAATCTTTATGCGTGTGTGGTGTTGGTGATTAAACCTTGTACATGGTAAGTAACCACTCCACCACTGAGATAGAGCTCCAACTTTCCTGAGAAAATCCTAATATACCAATTGAACTCTTAAAATGAAAGCTTTATTCTGCTAGATTTAAGTACATAGTTTTTTTTTTTTTTTAGACAAAAGTCTCGCTATGTAGTTCAGGCTGGCCTTGAGCTCACCTTGTAGGCCAGGCTGGTCTCGAACTCACAACGATCCTCTTGCCTCAGCCTCTGAGTAAGCGTGCGCCACCATGCCTGGCATGTAGTAATTTTTTATTTTGTTGTAGATGATGTTACAATTTTCTTTTTTTTTTTTTTTTT